>JABUQX010006594.1:0-32500 GCA_015478945.1 Trachelipus rathkii | reverse complement strand
CATAAAATATAAATTATATTTATTACTTATTTTACGCTATGGCTGTATGGCGATTTTATACAATCAAGTTCATTCCTAGGACTTAAAATAATTTTGAATAAAATCATATCAAATTCCCCGGACAGATCCAATCGTAATCCACTTGCTTTTGAAATATTCAACTTATTACATTGGTAAGTGGTGGTGTCTGTCAATGATGAATCAGCTTATTATTTATATATGGATCACAACAAGCTGACTCATCACTAACAAACATTGTCATTTAACTTGCTTGCTAGTATCGAACCATATTATCTATGAAAATTAATGAAAGTGACGATCTGTGTCGTTATCTGACGTTATGAAAGGGAAAATATACTGCTCTAAAATTCGTAAATAATTTTGGAACAACATACTCCTCCTTTCCTACGACTATTCCTTTAGCATTGAAGATCCTTGTCGCTTAATGCGATTCCCTTTACATTCTTAAGTTATTTTTTATAACAAATTGATCTTCCAGATTTTCTGGCACATGCTTTTGTTGCATGATTCATAATTCTACAGTATGTCTCATTAGCTTTACTAGTTTTAGATTGGATGTGCTGTATAATTATATACTGGTTATTCCTATTGAGTGGATCTTGTGGTACCAGACGTGTACCTAACATCGTTACTAATGTTATGTTGAAAAAAAAATTAATGTAATTATCGAACACTGATTATTAATTACTAAATATTAAATACTTCAAATGACGCTATATTTGAAATTAAATCAATTGAAAAAATATTTGTAACTAAATCTTTTATTTATATCTATGTCTGTATGCATAAATAAATAAATAACTAAATAATTAGTTACTCAAAAGTATATGCTATGCTGTGTGTAATACAATAAAAAGTTTAAGAGTACTGTAACTGTACTACTATATATGTACATAACCATATGCATGTGTGCTGGCGTTACTAGTATGTAGCCTACATGTAAGTAGTTTATGTTAAAAGTGAAATATTTAAAAGTTATAGCAACGTTTCTGTTTTCATTTTAACAAAAACTTTAAAACATTTCGCGTGTTGTTGGTCAGACTAAGTTTAACTGTATTTTTGTTGTGTGACCTTTGGTAACTAGTGCTGTATTAAAACAAAATTTATATTGAAGTTACTAACATAAGTTTGTTAGAAATCTAAATGAGTTTTGTTTACCACATTACCGTGACATATTGTTATTCCAACTATTTTGGGTAACATTTATCAAAATTACTAATAACATTTATCGGTGCCAACTGAGAAAAATACAACTAAATTGATTAATATTAATAAAAATACTATTTATACGAGAAAATATGACACATATGTATATACATGTATACTGAAAAAATAATATTGAAAATTTTTGTTAGTAATGTAATCATTAAATTGTGGTTTGGTGATCAAACATGTACAAAGTGCTATTTTTTTATGTGTTCACTCATGTGAGTGTATTCTATTGTGAAAATGTTTACTTTAATATGCATTACCAGGTGACATACTATTGTTAGTAAATGACAAAAATATTTCAATCTATATTCTTCTGTTGTCAGAGAAAAATAACAAAAATTACGAAATCGTGGTGTAGTGACCAAACATGATTTTTGTAAAAAATGAAAATCGTGTGTTTCATTACTACTAAAAATAACTTAGAATAATGTGTTATTTATGATGTGTTATAAACCAACGCGACGAAGCAGTCAATTATTATAAAAGTTCTGTCTTACTAAAAATGTAAATTTGTATCATTTCATTAGAAAACTATGTCAGTACGCAAAGTTTATAGTTTTATCAAAAAATATTTGAAAATGAAACTATATTTATTTATAGTGGGTAATTGATTTGTAAGGATGCCACAAGCAATGATATTGAGGAGGTTATATACATATGTACAGCATCCTTAACATCACCAGATGTAGTACCCTATGATTTGACTCATTGGGAAGCTTTCGCATAATTTGCCTGTTTCCAATTACCTGATTAGAGAAGACATTCTTCTCTGTTAGTGTACAAGAGGAATATATCCTTTAGCTTGTCATCTAAAATAAAATTCTATTTTTACCCTTGCTTGTTAGCTATTTTGATTATTTATGGAGCAATATTAAACTATATGCGACTTTAACTTTGGTGCTTTAGGTCTAAACCTATTAGAATTCCTTAGAGTTGAAAATGGTATATATATATTTACCTTTAATCCTAACTAAATATTTAGAATACATGTGTTTGCTGCTTTTGAATGATATACGACAGAGTCACACGTTTGTTCCTAAGTTGAGGTCTTAGTTATTGGAGTCACACCTCCTTCCTTTAAAGTTTTATATATCTATTTATCATTCTTTATCGTCAGAGTCACACTTCCTTCCTTTATAATTTTATATTACTATTTTATATTCTCTTTTCTAATTTAAAGGTTTCATCTTTTCCTTCCTAAGGATGTTCTGTTTATTATCTAAATGGATATACAGGTTCTCTTACTAGTCTCACTACATTTGTCCTGTATCCGTTTATGTTCTTTTACTCTATAAGATCTATGTTTAAATATATATATTTATATGTTTTTATAATTTTACTATATGAATTTTTTCGCTTGAAAAGCTGGTTTATCAATATATCTGCTTAAGAGGTTGGTTCATCTGTACACATGTGTTCTGAGGTACGACATTGAAAGATCTTGTAGCTTTAACTAAATTATTAATCTTAATTTTAACTGCTGGGAGTTTGTGATAGGATCTGTATCACCCGTATGCTTTCAGTATTCATACCTTGCCTTGCTCCTCTTCCATTTGATCTATTGTGATCTGGATACTCAGGCGGGCCCTCCTTTGTAGCTTTTCCACAAAGTCAAATTTCAGTGTGAGCTTGGTAAGTTCTGTTGGCTATTGGATGATGATGCAGTGCCATATGTTTCTAATGGTGTTTTTACTGTGGTATCTTTTAATATATTTTTCATTAATTTCCGAATCTTTCTATGATCTTTTTGTTATTACGTTTTCTTTGAACTATATTTATTGAACCTTTCTATCAAATTTTCTTTTATATTTATATCAACGATCAGATTGATTATACTAAAAGATTCTAACGCTTTCTTTATAATTTAGACAGACCGTTATCTGTCATGCTCATTCTATTTGACAAAAATTTTGCGAGCTTATATCTGAAAATTTGTCCTGTTATTTCTACAGCTTTCACGGTGATTGTTATTCATCAACAATCTCTTCATTCCACCTGTCCTCGTCCTTTCGTTAATTCATGAGAGGAGGAGGAGAGATGAAATAAAGAAACTATTACTGATAGCTTTCTTCTCTTATTCTTCTTCTCCCCTTTTTCGGAAATTATTATTCTTTTAATGCTCTAATGGTTTCTTCTCTTATTTTTAGCAGTCTTATTCTCTTTAAGTTGCATTATTTATATTCCTACTATTTCCAACGTGAGGGTTGTCTATAGACAATTTCTCCATCCTTCCTATTCTCCTTCTCATTAAGTTAGGAGAAGATAAAACAGACCAGATAAAGAAACTATTTTCAATAACTTCCTCCATTGTTCAATATTTGCATTCTGGAAATTTATTGGCTTTCCTTTTAATAATATTTAATTATAATTTTCTTGTGTTTTGATAACTAAACTTCTTCTTGTTCCTGATGGTCTTCTGTGTCGTTTGTATGCTTCCTGAATATTCACATTTATTTAACACCTTGTTCTCGCCAACTGATAAAATATTAACAAATATCCGAGAAAGCATCCGAGATCATGGAATATTTTCCATGTTTTGGATGGTTTTTGTGGCATCTTCTAGATGTTTCTTCATGCCTCTCTTTATACATCATGTGTTGATTTATTATCTCTTTACCTCATCATACATATTGTATCTAAATGTTCTTAAGCTTCACCTCAAATTTCTGGTGTATATTTTATCTATTCTAAATTTTACCATTACTATATTATTATTAATGTCTTTTGTTCTCTTTCTGATCTATTTCATACTTTGCTTCATATCTTGTGTTAGGTCTGAAAGTTCAAGACTGGACTCATTTGTCCTGAGGTTTTACGCTCTATTCCAACTTCGAGTTTGCTTGTAAGGCCTATACACACAATCTCTTGGATCTTGTTCTTTCTTCTTATACATAGATACTTCGCTTGTATGATCAGATACATGAATATTCCTATTTTCTGATGTGTCAGATGTATTTAAATATATTACAATTTAATTCATTATATTTTCCTGTAAGGTCGTTGATTTCCTGATCCTTCTATTCAGCTTCGTGTCTGAGTTTCATGATACTTCGGGAGTTAGGTCATTCCCTTACTTTCCCATTACGGGCTCTCGATTTCTCTTACTTCTACAGACGTTTTCGCTTCACTGGGTCAGTACTTCAACTAAAGATTTATCACTAATTCTTTTTATTTATTTCTATCAATATACTATAAATTTTATTTATAAATTTTAATAGCTATCTATTTTGCTATGCATTTTCTATAGCTTCTTTTCATGACTTTTATTATTCCTCAATGTGATGGTTATTTCTAACAACTTCTCCTTCCTCGTCATTCTCCCTCTTCCTTTAAGCCATGGAAGAAAGGAAATGTACAGTGCAGGGAAATTGTTATTAACAACTTTTCACTGTGGAAATTTCGCTCACTGTTTCCTAACTTTTGTTATTGAATTTATTATTAACATCCTTTCAGATTATACATATGTTTTATCATTATTAGTTTAGCCTGATATTTTAGATCTTATGTGCGTTCACCATTTTGACTTGTGTTCAAAGAGCTTCACTACTAACGAAAAGTAAGTATCAGAAGTGGAGTTACCTCTCCGAGTTTTACCTCTATCGCCTGTGTGAGGAAGGAAGTTCTTACGCCTTTTGATGCAGCCTCATAAGCATTCTTGATTCTTGTTCTATCGTGAGTGTTGCACCTTCTACTGACTCGTCTTAATGATGTTGTATCTTAAATTATTCTGGTTACTATATGTTATATGAGTGTGACAATGACTGATGTTTTGTACCTTTCACCCTGGTGATCCCTGTTTGAAGAGCTTCGCTTCATGGCAGAGTTCCAAGATAGAAGTGGATATTAACTTACACGTAGCCTTTCATAAGCCTCCTAATCTTTTCCTCTGCTGTTAGCTTTAGTTCTTCTAACATTTTCAGTTGCCCTTGGTGAAAGCACTAGAGTTCTTCTTCTGGAGTCCTACTATTCATAGAACTCTTTTAGTAATGTGTCTTTTGCTAAGTGTTTTGCGCGGTAGTGTATGCGCCTTTCAATAGATGTTTTAGCATTTAAGTGTTATAGTACTATCGCCGACTTGATGGCATAAAGTTCTTATATGCTCCTTTTGGGTAGAACGCATCTTCCGAAGTTCATATGCTTCTTTAATGCTTCCGCATTTCCCCCAAAATTGATGCACGATATAATAAAGTGCATAATGTACAGTACACATCCGATGTGGTGGAGTGTTGCGTACAACCAACCGTACTTTCCCGATAAGTACCCTTCATCCGAAATCAATATTATGTTCAATCGGACGGACTACCCCTACATCTCCTTCATCCTGATCAAAATATTTCTCGATCAAAGGACTTGGGTCAAAAACTTTTTGGGTTTTAGAAGTCCTTGTCTGAGCTTGGGCCAGACCGATGTAAGCCATGCTCATTCCTATTTAAAGGAGTAAGCACACTCGGAACAGAATTAACCCTTCATCTGAATTTATATCAGACAGTTGCAGGCTAAGCTCATTCTCAGCCAAATACGGAGTGAGTTTGAGCTCGGGACCATTGCTTTTCATCTGAGCCAAATCAAGCTGTGTTGCTATGATCTAAGCTGGAACCGAAGTGGGTTCCCTCGCAATTATTCAAACTATCTATTTTGTTTGAATGAGCGGTGATAGTATAATATAGTATAGCATTATATTTTCAAAATCCTAATCTCCTTCCAAAGTAAATCTTTTCGAGCCTGTGTGA
Source organism: Trachelipus rathkii (assembly GCA_015478945.1). Taxonomy (NCBI): domain Eukaryota; kingdom Metazoa; phylum Arthropoda; class Malacostraca; order Isopoda; family Trachelipodidae; genus Trachelipus; species Trachelipus rathkii. Next base: position 26,537 of record JABUQX010006594.1, on the reverse strand, counting down.
ACTCGTGTATCTGTTTTATATATCAAATGAGTAGCGGTGTGGCTTTCCGTTGCCAAAATATTAAAGTTGGTGTTAACCATATCTGTTGTTTTAAGCTTTACACGTTATTTTTAGGCCTTCAAATAATACCTAAAATAAATGATTAAATAGGGTGCTCACTTTCGGTTGATTATAGCCTTTAGCCCCTTTCATTTTACTCTTTTTAATGCTCTTAATTGAGCCAATTTCTCACACTTTTAATACAAGTGTCTTAGTGCCAGATTTGTTCTGATTTTGTGCCAATCTTCATGTCTTCATAGAGCTTCTGGAGTCCTACTATTCTAGAACTCTTTTAGATCTGGCTTCTAGGTGCGCCTTTGGTCTTCTACAGGCATGTGTAGCCCATAGGCATCCAAAAAGGTACCTACAAATTTCTATGTATGGATCGATCTCTGACCATGGGCACGAGTGTACAGTTTATATACCTCGGCATCGGAGACCACCAACAAATCGGTCTATGATTTACTTCTCTATACAGCTGTTCTTGCCTGCCACTATGTTGACAACTGCTTTGATCGCTTCACACATAGTGTTCTTTGGAACATTTAAGCTTGGATACTCCATCATTGGTTATTGTATTAGTACTGACGGCTTCTTCAAACCCTAGTGGTTGTCCACACTCTGAAGGCTGAATCACCTCTTTTAATGTCAACAATCTTTTTAGCCTCATCTTTGCTTCAATCTGAATGTGTCTGACAGTACTCCACAGACGTTTTCAGGACTTACTCATTCACGTCCTCGCACCTTATATTTCCCATGCACAGTGTGCACGTAAATATATACCCATACCTCATATATGTAAAATACCAAACTATGAAATAATTATGTTCATCAGTTTAGCATTTTACACACTTGAAATACTGTGACTTTCATAATTAGGCACTATGCTTATAACTATGTATATAAATTAAATACTGTGTTTTTATAAATTAGGCACTATTTATATATAACTATGTATATAAATAAAAATACTGTGATTTTATAAATTAGGCATTTTATGTAAATATAACTAAATTAATGCCAAGTGCTCTATATATATATATCTATATGGAAAAGTTTGACATTGCTAGTGTCAGTTTTTAACTATTCATTTTAACTAATTTAACTACTCATCTTAAAATTCAACTATAAAATTTTAATTTAAAAATATGAGAGAAAATAAAAATAAAAATATTTACTATGTTGATTAAATATTATATAAACTATTTTGTGTTTATAAATAGAGACCGTATGGTATGGTATCATGTGTGTCAGCGGTGCTCTATTGCCGGTGGTACGCTATTCGATACCAGCGTTTGGTGCGGTGTATTCTCGCATCACTCTCTTTCCCATGCGAAAGTTTCGGCGAAGGCTTCTATTATGCCCTCTCGCATAGTCCTGCCCCCCTTTATATGAGATCCTATTCATCTCGGGGCCTATTCCGCTGTCAATATTCGCGGGCTTTTGCCTATCTTGGTAGGTGTATCCGACTACTTTTGGTACTGTAAAATTTTCTCTCTTAAGGCTTATTTCCCTATCGCTGATGGAGCAGTACTTTTCTAGCTTAGCTAATAAGTACTTTTCATACTCCTTACCAGAGCCTGATGTTGTATCAATGCTCTTCTCCTTTACTTCGTTCGGAGCTGTTTTATACAGATCTACTTTATCCCATTTGTTTGGGAAGTAAGAGGTTTGAGTTCTTTCTACTTCATCCTCATTGGAGATTTCATTCTCTGTCAGCCAATCTTTCATTACATTATTTATTTTATACTTTACTTTAGGACGTCTCTGTCTATTTTGACTTTGGATTGGTCTTGTGCGCTGTCGGCCTCTCTCAAAATGACTGTGATTTTTCCATCTAAATCTTCTTCTAGAAGCAATATTTTGCTCCAGAAATTGCCAATGTCTTTTCTCAGGGCTTACATTGTTATTTCTGCTCCTATATCTCCTGCTAAACGACTGTTCTCTGCTGTTTCTGTCTTTATAGCTGTTTGGATTATAATTCCGATAAGTCTTCGGATATTCTTCGTCTGAACATTCATACAGATGTTCATTCTCTCTTTGCTTACTTTCTCTTTTTTTAGCTCTAACTATATTATGGAGTTTAACTGAGGTTCCTGAAGTTTGAAATGCGTTTCTCATGGTTTGACCTCCGATTTTTATTTGTATCGTATTGCCTCCTATTTCTATGTTATAGTTTTCTCCTATAATTTTATCTTTTACTTCTTACCCCATTATTCTCTTCTTCCTCTCCCAATTCTGTAGTCATTAATTTTTCTTCTTCCCTTTTAGCATTTTTAACTTCTCTATATTCTTTATTCCACCTTTGCACTTGGTTCTTTATTTTATTTAAACTATATTTATCATTAAACCAATTTGAGTTGTTTTCTTCTTCATCCCTATAATTTTCACTCTTTTCTGTCATTGTTCCTTAACCGTTTGCTCTCTTGGCAATAAGGTATGAAAATTTAGCAATATTTGGGTCTCTGGTTGAGTGATTATAATCACTACCGTTCAGAGATGTTTAATTCACTCTGTAATCAAATCTTTTAGGCCTAGCTGTCCGCTGGGACAATTGCTATTCAGCCTGCTGAGCCTTCTGCTATATACCAATTCGTGGCTCTCTTTTATCGCTACCTTACTTAAATTTCACCTTTCTTTCACCCTTTACCTTCAACGAACATACATATATATACATATTAATAGTAGTTAGTTACATATATACATATATATTATTATACATATATTATTAATATATTATATTATTATATATATATTATTATATTATTATTATATATATTTTATAATATATACAAACATATATATATATATATATATATATATATATATATATATATATTATATATATATATATATAATATTATATAAGTGATATGTATAGAAGAGTTCTGGTGATATTATATACATATATTATATATATATATATACATACATACAATCATACATACTAATAACTCAAAACATTTATATATATATAGTATATATATAAAGGTTATATATATATAAGATATATATATATAAATATTATTGCTGACTGTCGGGTTATTAAGGTTGGTTAATATATATATATATACATATATACATGTATATATGTATTGCCTCTCTTTATTAGCATATATATATATATATAGCATATATATATATATATATATATACATATATAAAAGAGAGTATGTTATATATATATTATATATGCTATATATATACATATTCTTACTTCATAACCAATGCATTTATACCTATATTACTAGACCACCTATATAAATATTTATATTAATTACTGTATAAAGATTGTGCCTATGAAAAATTATTAATGTTCCAAGGGTGTGAAATTGGTTAATTAGGTTTTAAGCGTGTTTAAGTTTGCATATAATTAAGTTTCTAAGAATGTACCGGGATGTTAGTCTTAAAGAGTACATGCCTACTTTCACCTAGCTAATAACATTAAACAGAGAATTAGCGAAACGCGTTTTGATCGTTTTACTTTATTTTCAAATTGCTTTGAATCGGAGAAAAAGCAAGTTCCTTTTTTAACTTTGCTTTCAGATATGAACTTTTTACACTTTGTATGAACTCAATACATCCATACACACACACACAAGTCAAAATTTTTATTATGAGGTGTTTTTCTATATATAGCATGGGAGTATAGCAGGAGGAAATACACCTACTGAAGGGGCATATATAGTATATATATATATATATATATAAGATATATATATATATATATATATATATATATATATGTATATATTTGGTTTTGTGTGGCGTGATTTTCTTCTTTAGTTTTGAAATATTCTTCAAATATTTTAGACAGGAAATGAGAATTGATAATTTTTATATATATACCGGATATTTTCACGATAATACTTTCATCTGATCTCTTTTGTCACAAAGAATTCCCTTTTCATAACAGAGTCCTTTATCTAAGTAATGATATTATGCGCCCACTGCCACATTATATATATAACACTCTAAAATGAGTGAAATTATTATTATTTTGTATTTACATATTATTCTTCTTTATATTTTATTAAACGTAGTTTGTTATTTACATAAAATTAAGATTATTTAAAAAAAAAAACTTTAAGATTATGAAGAGAAATAAAATTTATAAAAGGTTTAATTTCTTTTATAATGCTTGCTGTGTTTTGGCAGAAAGACAAAGCAATTGTGAGTACTTAAGGTATGTATAGTAGAAGTGTTTATATCGGAAAATCATGCTTGTATTAGAAATGAAAATTTTTATAAAGATAAAATTTCTTTGTTATGTATATTGTTGTGTTATTTTCTAACAAGTGGAAGGTTGTTTGTAATGACGAATGGATAATGAGAGGCAACATAAAGGCAATAGAATGTATTAGGGCTCTTAAAATTTGGTTTTTTAGGTGTGACTTCTGCAAGTGGAATGTTAATTACTGGCAAGATATTTCCTTCCTCCTGAAAAAGGTATTTATAAAGATATATGGAAGTTACATATATATATATATATATATATATATATATATATATATATGTTATATAGATAAGATATATATATATATATATATATATATATATATATATATATTATATATATAATCATATATATATATATATGAAGTTTATATAAAGTATTATATATATATATAGCAAGATATATATATATATATATATAAAGTTGTTTTAAGATATATATAGGGCATGGTATATTTTATACTTGACTGGTATCTTAAATATTAGATTCACTTTGTTATCGCGGGCGATAGTTTATCAGCCTTAGTGAAAATGAGAGAAAACGGAATATCCGTGGAGGATCTCTATGCGATGAAATCGAGATCGATGCGCTAGGTAAACCCATGCAGGTAAAATTTTTGTTTTATCCCGGGTTTCTTGTTTCTCTATCTTCAGTGCATAAAGGGTCGAGCCTTTCTCTCGCCAGACTTCTTTGAGAGATAAAATGTTAGTCTTTTCTAAGACCATTTGTCTATTCTGAATTTTATCGATTTTTTAAACATGTCCATTTGATTTTGGCACCTTCTGATTTGATTTTTTACACAGTTTTGTTTGTGAAACAATTTAATAGTCTTTTTCGACTATTTATTATTTGGGACGCCCATTATTTAGTTTTTTGCACTCATTTAATGAAATCGGCGGTTTGACGAAACCGCACTTACCTGTAGTGGACAACTGCAAGTTTTTCTTATATTTTCGCGTCAATCTTGGACGCCAGATTTTCTATTATTATGTATTATAATTATTTTCTTGATATCAAAAGTTTCAGCTTCTATTGAAGTTTTGCTGTTATGTATACACAGTTATGGTATATATATTTATATATTATTTGAGTAGAGGCAAAAAGTACGTCTGCGAAGCGCTAAAAAATTCTAAAGGAAGACTTTTTAAATAAAATTCAGCCTCAATAAGACCTTAATTAATTTATAAAGGAATAGTCAGTAAACTCCGTCATGTCCTTGTTATGCTACATAGCAACCCAGATCTGATGCAAGACTGCTTCTTGACTGCTCTCATTGTATTTCTTTTAAAAATAACTAATTTTCTATATATTGAATTTGGTTAGAATTTATTCATGTATGTTACATATTTTGTTGTGGTCTAATGAAAATTGCACATTTTCTTTACTCTATTGAAGAGCATGGATCATTCAGTTCGTCATCTGCTAACTCACATCAATATTAAATTATTTAATATTTATCAAGTCTTAGGTCTGTAGACTGATTTTTCTCTACTAATTAAAAAAATACAAATCTAATTCCCGAATCCGAAACAAGACTACGAAACAGAGAAACCTGAAATAATGAAACCCTGAAAAACCCCGGAAAACTCTGAAAACCCCGAAACCCAAGAGGAGAGTTCTTCCCCTTTTAGGGAATGATTAATCAGCGCAAACATAACGCAATCAATACATATTGATATTATTATTATTATTATATATATATTATATATGTATATATATATATTATATTGTATATATATTATATATATTATTATTATTATGATGAAAAGCATGGAATGGTAATATAAGTGGGTGTTATTATGACCTACATTATGGATTATAATATTTCTTTCTAATATATATATATTTATTAGTTATTATATATATATATATATATATATACATATACATATATGATATATATATATGCCATATATATATATTATATATATATATATTATTATTATATATATATATATATACATACATATATATATATTACATATACATATTAATACATATGTATATATATATACATACACTATAGTACAGAGTTTTAGGTAGAATAAACAATATTATGGTATACAGTTTTAGGTAGAATAAACAATAATATAATACACAGCATTAGGTAGAATTATTATCATAGTACACAGTGCTTTAGATATTTGAATAAACAATACTAATCCTGATAAATATCCAAATGCTGTTGCTAAAACATCTCCTTTTTATATGATTATTAAGTTTTTTAAAACGAACTTCCTCATTATTCATTATTGTTTATTATTATTATTATAATTATTATTATAATTTATTATTATATTATTAGGTTATTATTATTATTATTATTATTAATATTATTATTATGTTTATCACACTATGTTCATTTTATTTCAAAATAAAATTTAATAAAGCAATTGAATATTAATAGATATTTAGAAAGTTTTTAAATTGGTCTTTCGAAATACTTCTTCTTTCGAAAAATATTTAGTTAATAAAAATAAATGAATGTGTACCTGAGATTTTAAAAATGTGAGTAATTTGGAAATGTTAATGAACTGTGATGAAATTGTGTGTTGGGCATATTTGGAAGCATATAATTTCTTATGAAGAAAAATTAATTTTTTACACAATTTATGTAATACAAGATATCAACTATGCTAAATGTCACCAAGTAACAAAATTAATTTTCATTTAATATTTAATAATAATAATTAATGGTTTTCTAATATGATTGATTTTTCCGTTTGTCTTCCTTAAACACTTTTCTTTGTAAAAGCAAAGATACCCAGTAGCAAATTAATTTGGTATATAAGGGCATATATATATGTATTATTATATATATTATTGTTATATTATATATATACATATATATATATATATTATATTGATATTATTATATATATACATATATAAATATATTATATATATATATATATATTTATATATTTATATATATATATATTATTATAAGCTTTTCAAACAGTTCATGAATATTTACAAACATGCATATTGTTGCCATATTGCAACTACGATAGTTACTTTGTTTTCCCTATAAATTGTTTCCTACATATCCAGTCTGTTTGTGTATTGGTGCATACAAACATATATTAAACAAAGTCTAGAAAGATTTTAATCGTAACTCTCTCTTAGACATGAGAAAAATTAAAAATGTGAAATTTTCGGCCGAATTTTTTCAGTTCCATAACAAAATAAACTTTTCAAAATATTTCTTTTAAAGTGCTTTACGTTATGAATGCTATTGAATTTACAGTTACTTTAAATTCTGTTTATTTTCCTTTTTAAATAAATGGTTAATTTGCAGCGAAAGAATTGAGCTCTGCTTGTTCCTGGTCTTTGCCACTAGGTGGGTTGTTTCAATCTTGATTTCTTAGATGCATATCCTTCAGAAAATCAGAAGCTTTCATAAACTATTGAAACTGGTTTTCCAAATTAATGAATTTTTACAAAGAAAATTTACAGAGTGAAAAGATTAATGAGTAATGAAATATCAAAATAATTAAAATAAAACACATGATTATTGAAGGGTTTCACCCATTGGTTTACCATATACTCAATAATAATATATTTGCCATGAATAATATAAATTTACAACATCCCGTTATAGAAATATTTCCAGATTAGTTTTCTAATATCATCTTTTCATATATATAGTTATATATATACATATATATTATTACATATCTTATATATATTACATATACATGTTGTTGTTATATATACACATATTATATATATATATATTGATATAATAAGAAATATATATATATATATAAAGAAAGTTATTATATAGTTATATGTGTATGTCAAGGCTGGCATATTATATTAAGATATATATTATTATACATATATATTATTTCATATATATATACATACATATACATACATGAAGGCTATTGGGTTGTTGGTTGGTTGGCATATATATATATTAAGAATATTATTACATATATTACATATATATACATATGTATATTATTATTAAGATGGTTGTTAATAAATCATACATACAATCATATATACATATATATATATATATATATATATATATACATATATTATATATTAAGTTATTAAATATATATTATATATATATATTGGTTATTATTATGTTATATATTATATTACATATATATATTATATATATATATATGTATATATAACATATATGAATGATATATATGTATATATTAAGGTATGTATATATATATTATATTAAGTTATATTATATATATATATATATTACTAAATTATCATATATATATTATATATTAGTAATTATATTATATATATACATATAAGTTATATACATATTATTATATATACAATATAATATATTATATTATTATTATATACATATACATAATATATATATATTATATATATATTATTATTACATATATATATATTTATTATACTAATTATAAAATAATTAGATAGTATATATATAATTATATAACATATATTATTATTATTATATATACATATTATTGTTATAGATATATATATTAAAAGTTATAAAAGCTTATAGAAAAACACACTATTATGTTAGTTATACACATATATTATTACATACATATATTATTATTATTACATACATATTATTATATATATAAATTATATATTATTATATAGCAGTTATATATATATGTATATAAAAATATATATATATTATTATATACATATATATATATATTATATATATATATATATATATATATATAAATTATATATATATATATATATATATATTATAATACTATATATATATTAAGTTATTATATACATATATATTATATATATATATATATATATATATATATATTATATATATATATATATATATATATGATAAATATATATATATATATATACATATATATTACATATGTAATATGATATATTATTATATATATATACATATATTAGTTATTATATATAAAGAAATATACATATATATATTACATATAATATATAGAGTAATTATTATTAATATTATATAATAGTTATTTTTTAAGTTGCTATATGTTATATATATGTTATTATATTATATATATATAAGTTAGTTATATATATATATTATTATACATATATATATATTAATATTATTATTATTACATAGATATACATACATATATTAATATATAGATATGATAAAGTATATAATATATATTGATATATAACTATATAAATATATATATATATATACAATTCATTTATTTATTTATGTTATATATATATGATAATTAATACTACATATTATTATTATTACAAAGACATTATTTTCTCACAGTTCTACATATTATACATTAATATATATATACATATTACATATTACATATATATATATACATGCAGTGACAATAGAGAGAGTGATATACAGCAGTAAAGCATATATGGAGGTATATGTATATATAAGGAAAACATAAAATTGTATGTGAGGTATAAGTATATATATATATATATATATATATATACAAAGGTGGCAGCGTTAATGGGAGAAAGTTAACTCTCGTTAGCCCCTAATCGTTAACAAAAGAAAAATTACAAATTTTATGTCAATCATTAGTGTTTATCGGTAAAGCATGTAGCGGAAGTTAACGTTAATCGTTAACGAGTGGCATTAATTTTTTTTACAAATAATTCGCGCTACCACTCACTGGCATAAGCAGCCTTATTCAAATAGTTGCACGCAAAAATTTCAGATCCATGGTAAAATTACGCAGATGAACATAGACGCAGGCTTTAAAGTGAGAGGGAGAGATTAAATTCAGCAGGAAACACAGAAGATGGAAGAGAGTTCATTGGCAGTGGTGGCATTTTCTAAAGAAGAAAGCATCGCAAATCGAACTGGGGCCTGGAGTTACCAATACTCCACAATAAAATCGTAAAAAGTAGATACAGCACCCATTGTGCTACGAGGGGCGCAAAGGTGGTGGTACACGAGTTTTAAGTTCCCTCGAACATCTGCCGCTGTGATACCTATAGAAAGAGATAAGCGCCAACATCGCGCCGCAAGATGAGGGTCAGTGAACTAAAAAGTACAGAACAGTTTATAAGCCTTTGGTTCAATTTGACCCCGTCCGTGCATGGTGGGAGAAAATTAGAGCCCCCAAGATAGTTAGAACAAAGTACCTACGACCAGGGCGGATGAGACCCTTTATAGCTGGAGTAACTGAGAAGAGTAAAAAGTCTCGCAGTCTAACCAGAACTCCCAGCTTGTTTGCAGAGGTTAAGCATATATGATATATATATATATGGAAAGCAGTATATATATATATATATATAGGGGCATGCTGTATATATATATATATGGCGAGAAAGAGAGCAGTATATACAGGGTAGTATATATATATATATATATAAGGCAAGTATATATATATATAATAAGTTAGTATATATATATATATATAGTATTATATATATATAAAGAAAGATATATATATATTATATATGCATATATTGTTGGTTATTATTATTATATATATTATTATACATATATATATATATTGTTATATATATATATAGTTATTGCTATTATATATATATAAATATGATATTATATCATATATATTACATATACATAATTACATATATATATAGAAATATATATATTGTTATTATAGTTGATATTATATATATATATATTATTATATTAGATAATATTATTATTACTATATATACATATTATTATTGTTATATATATATATATATACATATATGATATATAATATATATATAAAAATTATTACATATACATATATATATATATATATATATACATATATATATATATATATATATATATATATATTATTTATATATATATATATATTATGTATATATTCATATATATATTATATATACAGATATATATATTATTATTATTATACATACATATTATATATTTTGATATATATATGCATCTTGTTATTATATATATACATATATATATATATATATATATATATATATATATATTATTGCTGTTATATATATATATATTATTATATATATACATACATTTCATATATATAAACATATAAATATATATATACAGAGATATATATATATATATAGCTAAGGTTGAGATACATACATATATTATTATACATATATGATATATATATATAAATATATTATTATATTACATATATATATAAATTACATATACATATTAAATATATTATATGCTATATATATATTGTTATTATTATTATATGATATATGCTATTAAGGGTTAAGGTACATATTATATATATATATATTACATGCTATTATATTATTATATATATTATATATATATATATATATATATATAGCTGTATATATATATATATATATATATATATTATATATATATACATATTAATATTATATATACATATATATGTATATATATATATATACATATACATATTTTATACATACATAAAGATATTAAATTTATAAGAAGATATATATTATGTATACATATACATACATATTATTATTATTATAAGGTTATTATTATTAGTTGGTTGATATATTATTATTATTGTTATTATTATTATATTAGTTACATACATACTACATATATACATACATCACATATTACAAGGTTGGGCTGTTATTTCCATATAAGATATAGTTATATATTATCATATGGGCTGGGCTATTATTATATATATACATATGTTAATACATACATTATTAAATATATATACATACATACATATACACATACATATAAATACATATCCATATACATATACATATTGCCAACAGTTATAGCATCTCATAACTATAAAGGAAGAGTTATTATGTATATATGCATATTATTATATATATATACATACATACATAAAGTTATTGATATATTTATATATTATATAATATAATATTATTGTTAATAAAGATATTATTATTATATTACATATACATATATTACATATTATTGTTATTAATATACATGTATATTAATAATATATATATGATATATACATATATTATTATTATTATTATTACATATATGTATTATATTATTATATTATAATATACATATTATTATTATATTATATATAAAGATAGATATATATTATATATATTAAGTATATTATATGTTACATATACATACATATGTAATATATGATATATACATATATTATATGTATATATGTATATATATATATAACAGCAGGGTATGATATATATATATACATACATATTACATATACTACAGTTATTACGCATACACATACATATTATTGTTATTATTATACATTTTTTAAAATCTTTTGTATATTGGGCTACATAATAATATATTATAAAGAGTTGATATATTATTATTATATTATATATATACATATTATTATTATTAATATTAGCTATATTACATATACATTATTAACATACATATTGGTTATTGATATATTATATATATATATTATATATTATGGTATATATTATTATATATATACATATATATACATACATATTAGTATGTATAATACATACATTATTACATATATTGGTTATTTTCATTGTTACATAGTATATATATATATATAGTTATATATACATAATATTAAGTTATTATATATATATATATATATATATGAAGTGTTATTACATATGGTTATTACATAATATATTGATATATATACATATATTATTATTGTATTATATTATATAATATTATTATATACATATATTATTATTATTACTATATATTATATATTATATTATTAGTTATACATATATATTACATATATATAGTAAATACATATTACATATTATATTACATGCATACATATAATATTATATATGTATAGCTACATATTGGTTATTACATATTGTTATCCTATTGGTCTTACAGCATAAAACCTACATATTATATTATATATATATATATATATGTTATATGTTAGTTATATATATATATATATATATATATTTATATATATATATTATATATATATATATATATATATATATATATATATATATATATATATATATATATATATATATATATAATATGTGTCCCACTAACGAAAGAGAATAACTACGTAGCTGGATCTCCAGTTCAAGATTATATATAGAGCAAAAGTAACTCTTCTTTAGCTTTCTTATACTTATATATATATATAATATATGCATATTATTACATTATATATATATATATATAGTTATATATATATATATATTATTATTATATATTATTATATATATATAGTTGTTATTATATATATATTATTATTATATTAAGTTATATATATATATATATATTATATATATTATTTATATAATATATATATTATTGTTATTGTTAATATTGTTATTAATAATATTAAGGTTATTATTATTATTATACATACATATATATATAGATATTAAATATTGTTATTATTATTACTATTATATACATATACATATTATTATAAGATATATATATTATTATTATTACATATATTATACTAAGGTTATATTATTATTATTAAGATATATTATTACATATACATATATATTATGTTATTATTACATATATATATATATATTATTATTATTATTATTATATATAATATAATTACATACTATATATTATATATATATATTATTATTATATATATATATATATATTATTATTATTGCTATTAATATAATATATATTATTATTATAAATATATTATTATTATTACATATTATTATTATTGTATAGGGTGAGATATATACTATATAATTATATATATATAGAGTATAGAGAAAGATATTATTATTATTTATATTATAGTTAATATTATTATATATATATATATTGAGTTGATACATATTATTATTATTATATATTGATATATGTATATATATATATATATTATGCTATATTATTATATATAAACATATATATTATATATATATATATATATTATATATATGATATATATACAAGCTTATACATTATATATATATATGAGTTGAAATATATATTATATATATATATATATATAGGGTATTATTATTATATTATATATACAAAGCAGATATATATATATATATATATACATATATACATATATATATTTCATATTATTATGCTACATATATATATACATATTAAATATTATTATTATTAATATTATAAATACAAAATGACTCCATATATTCTATATTCTATATTATTATATTATATATATATATTATTATATATATTACTTACATGTTATTTATGCTGTCTGGTTTTCTGGTTAATATTTTCCATAATATTATTATTATACATATATATTATTATTAGTTATTATTATTGTTATTGTTATACATTATTTTTTAGTTTTATTAGTATTTACCCTATTATTCACGTTATTAATAGTATATGTAGAACCATATATAGGGATATATATTATATATATACATATATTATTGTTATATTATTATAGTTATTATTATTAATATATATTATTATTATACATATAGTATATTATATTATATGCATATAGGATACATTATACATATACATATATTATTATATATACATATATATACATACATATATACATACATATATATATATATATGCTATAATATATATATATATAGGATAGATAGCTGCCATACATATATATATATTATATATACATTATTATATATATAATATATATATATTTTATTATATATGCATATTATTATTATTTAATATTATATTAGCATATATTATATATATATATATATATATATATAAAGTTATATATTAATTATTAGCAATATATATATATATTTATGTATGTTATATGAGGTATATTATGATATATATATTATTATATTATATATATTATTATTATTAATATATATATTATATATATAGATATATATATTATATACACATATTATACATATATATTATATATATAATATTTTTATATTATTATATATACATATATATATATATATACAAGCATATACATATATATATTATATATATATATTATTATATTATATTATATATATATTATTATTATATATATATATATATATGTATCAATTAGTATATGGTTATTTTTTTTACATATATTATTATTGTTATATATATTATGTTATATGAAGGTTATTATTAAGGGTTGGATGTTCATGTTGTTGTTGGTTGTTGTTATTATTATATATATGCATATTATATATATATATATATATATATTACATACTCATACATATTATTATTACTATATTACATATACATACATTATATATATATATGTACATGAAGTTATTACATAATATAATATTGGGCATATATATTACTTATTATTATATATATACATATATATATATTATTATTATTATATATATATATATATATTAAGCTGTTGTTGTTATTATTGTTATTATTATTAGTTGGAGTAGCATATATCATATATATATATTATATATATTATATATATTATATTATTATTATTATTATTATTATTATTGCTATATTAAGATACTTGTGTATTATTATACATGTATATATATTATTATTATAATATATACGGTAATTTCGATGCTATTACAATAAGATATGTTATCGGAGTGCAGTTATTTGGTACTTTTTATATTACTGTACATACATATATGTTATATACATACATATTATGATAATATTATTATATATATATATATATTAATATTATATTTGTATATATTATTATTATATTATAGATATTATTATATATATATATATATATATATATTTTATATCAGTACTGTTGCATATATAAATACATTTTTATTATAATTATAACATCTACCGAGTTACTAGTTATTATTATTATATACATATTATTGTATTAAGAAAGAGAAAATTAATAATTATACATATATTACAAATAATATAACATACATGTACATATATACATACATATGATTTATAAATAAATATATATGTGTATAATATATATATATATATATATATATATAAGTGTATATAGAAATATACATATTATTATACATATACATATATATTGTATACTGTTATATATATTATATAGAGTTATTATATAATATATTATTATTATATGTTATTACATGGTGAGTTATATCTTCATACATACATATTACATACATACATATATATATTTATTTATATACCCGAATCTTATAATTTGAGTAAGAAGATATATATATATTATTATTACATATATATACATATTGGCTATTACATATATAATAATAGTTACATATATATACATATATACATATATTTATATATATGTACTATAGTAGCAGTATATAGCAAAGTAGTAAATATATATATATATATATATATATATATATATATATATATATATATATATATATATATATATATAATAAGTGTGTGTCCTAAGGTACAATCTGATCAGATGGATAATCTTCTAAATAATAAATAAATAAAAATAATAATAAATAAATAAAAATAATGAAAAACTGTAATTACGTTTGTTTTACTTGTATTGGCAAGAATTGACTCTTATAATTTATAACAAACGATAAACACGGAAAATCTGATTCTTACTTTAGGTACGTACACATGATGGCGTTGTACTGCAGCAAGCGTGCGGTACTGGGCAAACACAGGTTGCACTGTCTATCACGGCATACTATATGATGATATTCCAAATAAAAGAACTTCTTGAGGCTCTTGCCAGAGCGCGCTTCTCACGAGGAACCGAGACGCGCTGCAAGCGCGTGCTGAAGAGTTTCTGCGCTGCATACGCCGCCCCGGGAAGTTATCATATATTCGTACATGCGTTGAAACGCGCGTTAAGCTTAGCGCGGCGCGTTGCAACGCCATCATGTGTACGTGGCCTTAGGTTTAAAATGGGTGTCCTACCTTTGAGTTTGGATATGTTTGGATGTCTCCTAAAATGTTTTTGGTGGTCCAAAATAGGTCACTAGAAAGTGATAAAAATCTGGAAAGATTTGTTTCAGTTCGATTATATTTTTTATTTTCAATTAATCATTCTCCTGTTTTGTTCTTAAAATTAGTTTCCTTTTCAACTTATTTTGCATCAAGGTGTCGATTTGGTATCCGACTTCATTGAGTTTTTGAAATTTTGTTCTTTTTAATGTGACATAAAAGGAAAGATTTCGTCTACTTTGATTAAGGGAGCAAAACTGTAACTCTTTAAGCTTTATAAAGACAAACTCGAGGAATGTGATTATCCTTTAGGTTTAAAATGGGTGTCCTACCTAAGAGAGAATGAACATGTCTGGATGTCTCCTAAAATATTTTTAGAGACCTAAAATGGTCGTTAAAAAGGAACAAAAAAACTGGAATGATTTGTTCCTATTTCATTATGGGAGCAAAAGTATAACTCTTGTAACCTTTTAATGAAAAACTCGGGAGCTTTGATTTGTGTTAATTTAAAAGAAAGTCTTCTTCTTAAGAGATTAAACATGTCTAGATATTTCCTAAAATGTTTTAATAGGCCGTTAAAAAGTGACAAAAAAAAGGGAATGATTTGTGAATAATTGATTATTGGAGGAAAACTGTAACTTTTGTAACTTTTTATTTAACGAAAAAATCGAATGCTCTGAGTATGCTTTAGTTTTCAAGAACTTAAGGGAGTGAACATGTTTTAATGTCTCCTAAAATGTTTTTAGAGACCTAAGATAGGTCATTAGAAAGTAAAAAAAACTGGAATGATTTGTTTCAATTTGATTACAGTACATTTTAGTTTTAAAGAACGTGTCCTACCTAAGAGATTGAACATTTCTGGATGTCTCCTAAAATGTTTTGAGATACCAAAAATAGGTCATTAGAAAGTCACAAAAAAACTGGAATGATTTGTTTCAATTCGATTAAAAGAGTAAAAGTGTAACTCTTGTAACTTTTTAACGGAAATCTCGAGATCTTTTAATATACCTTAGTTTGAAAGAACGTCTCCTACCTAAGAGACTGAGTATATCTGGATGGTTTCTAAAATGTTTTAGGAGACTTAAAATAGGTAGTTAAAAAGTAACAAAAAAAATTTTAGGGTTTTGATTATAGGGGCAAAGCAGTAATTTTGTAAGGAACTCCGGGAATCTGATTATACCTTAGGTTTAAAATGGGTGTCCTACCTAAGAGAGTGAACATGTCTGGATGTGTCCTATAATGAATTTAGTGACCCAAAATAGGTCGTTAGAAAGAGACATAAAAACGGGAATGATTTGTTCTAACTTGCTTATAGGAGCAAAAGTGTAACTCTTTTAACTTTTCAACGAAAAACTCGGGTACTTTGTTTATGGGTGTCCTACCTAAGGGAGTGAACATGTCTGGATGTGTCCTATAATGAATTTAGTGACCCAAAATAGGTCGTTAGAAAGAGACATAAAAACGGGAATGATTTGTTCTAACTTGCTTATAGGAGCAAAAGTGTAACTCTTTTAACTTTTCAACGAAAAACTCGGGTACTTTGTTTATATTTTAGTTTCAAAGAAAGTGTCCTACGCAAAAGACTAAATATGTCTGGATGTCTCTTAAAATGCCTCATGAGACAAAAAATAGGTCGATAAATAGTGAAAAACAAATAGAATGGTTTGTTCGTCTTTGATTATAGAACCAAATTCTTGTAAATTTATAACGAAAAACTAGGGGACTCTTTACAAGCTCTAGTTTTAAAAAGCGTGCCCTACCTAATAGAGTGAACATTTTTTAATGTCTCCTAAAATATTTTTTAGACCCAAAATAGGTCGTTAGAAAGTGACCAAAAAAATGGAATTATTTGTTCCAATTTGGTTATAGGAGCAAAAGTGTAACTCTCTTAAATTTGTAATGTAAAACTGGGGGACTTTGATTATATGTTAGTTTTAAAGAACGTGTCCTACGTAAGAGATTGAAAATGTTCGGATATCTTCTAAAATTTGTAAAAAATACTAAAAGAGGTTGTTAAAAAATGAAAAAACTGGAATTATTTGTGAAGATTGATTATAAAAGCAAAAGTGTTACTTTTCTAACTTTTTAATGAAAAATTCGGGGACTCTGATAAAACTTTAGTATTAAAATGCGTGTCCTACTTAAAAGAGTGAACATGCATGGATGTCTCCTAAAATGTTCTATGAGACCCAAATTAGGTGGCTAAAAAGTGACAAAAAAGTAGAATGATCTTTCTACTTTCATTATAGGCCCAAAATTGTAACTCTTGAAACATTATAACGAAAATTCGGGGAATCTAATTTAATTTAGGTTTAAAATGGGTGTAATACCTAAGTGAATGAACATGTGTAGATGTCTCCTAAAATGTTTTTAGAGATCCAAATATTTCGTTAAAATGTTTAAAAAAATGGAATGATTTGTTAAAATTTGATTATAGGAGAAAAACTGTAACTCATGTAACTTTTCAAAGAAAAACTCGGGGACTCTGAATATACATTGGGTTTAATTAAAGGGGATGTCCTACCTAAGAGACTAAAACTTTGTGGTTGTTCTCTAAAATCCTTTAATAAACTCTAAATAGATCGTTAAAAAGTAACAAAAAATTGGAATGATTTGTGAAAATGTGATTATAATAGGAGAAAAAAGTAATTCTTTTAATTTTTTAACGAAAAACTCAGGGACTCTGATTATTCTTTGGTTTTAAAAAGAGTGTTCTATTTAAGAGAGTTAACATTTCTAGATGTCTGTTAAAATGTTTTAAGAAACAGAAAATATGTCTTTAAAAAGTGAAAAAAATGGAATGATTTGTGCCAATTTTATCAGAGTAGCGATATGTATATATAAATATATATATAGATAGAAAAGTATATATATATATATATATATATATATATATATATATATATATATATATATATATATATATATATATATATATATATATATATATATATATGTGTGTGTGTGTGTGTGTGTGTGTGTGTGTGTGTGTGTTTTAATCTTTGTGGAGTGTGGACCTGTTTGAAAGTGCTCCGGTTGAAAGTTTATCTTTTTCTTATTTGGGTTATTGTTATTATTTTCATTATGTTCTGTGTTTAGTGAAGTGTGTGTGTGTTTTTTTCAAATCTCGTTTTGTTTTAATTGAGAGTTTTATTAAATTGTACCAAAGTGAAATTAATCATTTATTCGTTTCGGCGCGTTCAGTATCTATATGTTGAGTTTTAGTTTTAATTTTTTTTCAGTTGTTTTATTTTATACAGGTTATGAGAAGAACTTTCAATAATTATAGTAAATTTGTTTGGGTTTAAGTTTTAGTATCAGTGTATATTTTTTATTTAATTAATCTTTTAATTAGTTTGTTTTCTTTTAGTTTTTTAATTTCTTTTCTTTTAGCGTAGGTTTTAATAAACTTTGCAGTAAGTGGGGGTAAGGTTCGTTTAGGTTTAAGTTTGGTTTTATCAGCATATAGTATTTTTTTTAATTAATTGATATTATTGCTTAAATTTTTAAGTTAGGATTTAGTTTTTTTAATTTTTATTCCAATTTCTATTGGTTTTATTATTTTCATTCCAATTTCTCTATTGGTTTTATTTGTGTGTGTGTAGATTGTGTTTCTGTGTGTGTGTGAAAGATGGCAGATTTTGTATAGGCGCGGGCTTTCATTAGCCTAATAACACCGTGGCTTAAAAATTCAACAACTTCACCTCTGTGGAATATCAACATCAACCCTAACCCAATATTTTGCTCTTGTCTGAGACTCACATAGCTAAGAATTCACCCTCTAACTCGTTTATTGTATCTAACTATAACTATTTCATAATCGTCTGAAAGGTGGAGGTGTGCCATAAAAACAGCCATCACTTTTCAACACGTCTCTGTGGAATTTCCTCGAATCGCCAGCCACAAACTTCTGATGCTCTCCTTTTTTTTTTTGGCTCAAAATTCTTTTTCTTCCTTCTCACTACAATAACTGTAAGTTTGCTACTGTTCTCCTAACAGAACAGATTTTCACTCTTCTTTGAATATCCACTACCTCTCAAGAGACTGTTATATCTTCTCATCCAAATACTGATGTCCCTATTTAGGGGATTTCAATGTACACAACACTGAATAGTTGGGATCCTCTCATACTGACTAATCAGGGAGGGAGGCCGAATCATTCAGCATTCAACGATCTGGCTGAATTCAATCAAAAAACCTACACATTCCGATCGTCCCAACCACCCTTGAACACACTTGACCTATGCTCACCACTAGTCCTTCTCTATTGTATGGAAATCTAACTTAATAACCTTATATCTCTAATCCTTTAATAATACTTTCTATCCAATACTCCATCCTACCCTACGTATTTTTCTGGCACCCTTTGATCGGGCAGTGATTGGGGGGGCCTGGCGTCGCTTCTTACGGTAGTAAACTATAATTGAAATGACCGCTTGATTCCGACAGACGCTTCGGCTCTGATATTATGGGAAATGTTCGCTGGATGAGTAGGTTCATTCCTTCTTCCACTAAATCTTCTTTCTCTCTCATAATCCATGGTTCGATCGTGCCTGTTCTCTTGTGGTCGTTCAGGCTAGAGACAGCGCTTATCGGGGGATGGAAAAATTCTCGTTCTACTATCAATACCTCGCCAACTTTCATTCAGCCAGAAATCGTTGCAGGATACTCTTCGACGAGCAAAGCGGGCTCTCTACAACGAAAGTGCGCTAACCTCCTTGACTTACCGACAAATTTTTCTGGCCTCTATTGCCAAAAACATTCTAACAACTTCTGTAAATTTGCCCTTTCCTCCTTCTATTCGATCTGATGGCTCTGTTAATTCTCCAACTGAAAGGCCAATCTCATCGGCCTCCCGTTTTCCTCTCTCTCAACTCAACCCCCTGACGATTCTGGTCATTCTCCTCCTCCACCTTCCTCCCTCTCAGGTGATGTCTTCTTTCGCCTGTGATTACATTTTTGATCAGGTGCATAGCTCCTGAGATCTAAGTGAACTGGAAGGCAAGGAGCCCAGATGGCATCCCTCCCCCGAGTTTTGAGGGATTGTGCATCCGTGCTAACCCCGCCTCTCGTTCAACATATATTTTCTAAGTGTCCACGCCACACTAACACTTTCCTCAGTGTTGGAAGCACGCACATGTCCAACCCATTCCGAAAAAGCAGCTTCGTTCTGATCCTTTAACCATCGCCTATAGCCACCCGTATTCTTATCTAAGATTCATATATATATATATATATATATATATATATATATATATATATATATATATATATATATATATATATATATATATATATATATATATATATATAACATATATATATATATATATATATATATATATATATATATATATATATATATATATATATATATATATATATATATATATATATATATATATAGTATATATATATATATATATATATATATAAACATATATATATATATATATATATATATATATATATATATATATATATATATATATATATATATATATATATATATATATATATATATATATATTATATATATATATATATATATATATATTTATATATATATATATATATTTATATATATATATATATATATATATATTATATATATATATATATAATATATATTTACATATATATATATATATATATATATATATATATATATATATATATATATATATATATATATATAGTATAACGTAATTATATAAGGATGTTATGTTAAAAGAACATATAATATAATAATTGCGATTTATTATGCACATTTAACACGATTTACAATATAAAAGAACTTGGGGTAGGACAGCTGAATTCGGTGATGTCGCCAGCCCTTGAAGGGGAGCTCGGCTGCTTTATAACCTGTTCTGAATTCAAGTTTTTGGCTTCTGGAGGATAGCCTCAGTCGTAACCCTGTATATTGGCCCTCAGTCGCAACATGGCGGGGGTTCAACCCAGGAAGGTCTAATTCCTTCCTATTATATGCGCCTTTCTTTACTTTTATAATTGGGTGATTATTATAAATATTTAACATCTACAATATAAAAAAGAACGAGGATAGGACAGGCTGGACAGGCTACGGTGATGTCGCCGCCCTTGAATTGAGCCTTCGGTTGTTTAGTATAACCGTTCTTGAATCCGTTTTTGGCTTTGTGCGGGGATAGAGTCAAAGCCTGCACACGTGGTAGGGCATGTTCTCAGCCAAAACATGGCAGCGGTGGTTCAATCCCCGGAGAAGGCAGTTAATTCCTTTACCTTCCCATTATATATGTTCTTCTTTAACATCTTATGCTAATTGCGATTATTAATATGTAATATTTAACATCTACAATATAAATAACGAGAGGGATAGGACAGCCGGACACCCATATGTCGCCCGAAGAAGCTCTCGAAGTTGTTTTTATAAATGTCTGAACCAAGTTTCTTTGGCTGCTTGGAGGACAGCTCAGTCGTAACGCATTAGCAGCACCGTCCCGGCCTGCAAAATATCATAAGCATGGTGGTTGTCTGCTGGGAGAAGGTATGTTAATTCTTTACCTTCCTATTATATGCTCTTTCTTTAACATATATATATATATATATATATATATATAAAGATATATATATGTTGAGCAGCGTATATAAGGTTGTTGGTTATATATATATGTTATTGCTATACATATATACATATATAAGATAGCAGCATATATATATATATAGTATATAGTTAATTATTATACATATTATTATATACATATATATATACATATACTTATATATATTAGTTATATAACATATATATATATATTATTATTATTATATATATATATATATATATTATTACATATATTACATATATTATTAAAGAAGATATATATACATATATTATTATATGTTATATATTTATTATTATTACTATATATACATATTACATATATTATAAACATAAATTATAAACAGCATATGCTAACATACATAATATATATTATTGGGTTGCTATACATACATATATGTATGTATATGCTACATTTATATATTATGCTGTTGTTACAGTTGGTTAGCTATATTATTGGTGCCATACATATTGCTGTTATATACATACATATATTAAGAAAGAAAGATATATATAGTATATGTTATTATATATATATATATATACATATTATTACATATATATATATATATGCATATATATATATTATTTATATATATATTACATATTATTATTATTACATATATAATATATATATGTTATATATACAATACATATACATATGTATATATATATATTACATATATATTATATTGCATATATATTAAGTATATGTGCATATATATTGTTATATAAGAGAGAGCATTATTATTATATATATATATATATATAGATATATATATATATATATATATATATATAGCAAAGAAGTTTATATATATATATATATATATATATATAGCAGATATATATATAAGAGCAGTTGATAATATATATATATATATATATATATATATATATATATATATATATATATATATATATATATTTATATATATGAAAGTTAGTATTGCTCAATCTGGAAAACTTATTTCAATATAATAACAGGATATTTTATCATTTGGAAAAACCGTTATGAAATCAAAATACCATAAAATAATAATTAAAATATATTTTATTATTGAATTTAATAGGATATTTCACCATGGGGAAAACCCATTTCAAAAGCAAATATCATTTAATAATTTTTAAATTAATATTTAAGATTTTCCAAATTTCAGAAAAGCTATTTTTTAATGTAAATTTTCTTTTTAATATTCTATATTGCACAAAATTCCACAGGATGTGTTTCCGATGAAAACACGATAGTGGAAAACTTGTAAACAACCCCAAGGGTATATAAAGACGGAACGAGCCCATTAAAGATCATTCCGACCTCAGCAACCTAAATATAAAAAAGAAAATAAATAGAATTTAAAGTAAATATAAATTCGAGCTTAACGTAGAACGCTGAGCAAATTCAAAGTTTATTTTTTCGAACATAGAAAAATTAACGGTAAATTAATTTAGTTAAAATCTTACAAGTGCAAACATTTAGACTCAGAAATTTTCGCGAGATTATTCGAACTTAAACTTTATTTTATAAATTTATTTCTTAGAATTTATTTTAAATTCATCGAAACCTATAATAATTATAACGCGTAAATTTCATTCGTCTAACTCATAAAGAATCGAATGCGTAAGTAGAAATTGACCATTACAATATAACTTAACTTAATTTTTAATTCAAGAAAAATTTCAATTAAATTTTTATTAAATTTTAAATTAAATTTTTATTATTATTATTTGTATGTCAAATAATATATTTATAATTTTTATAATTATTTGCAAGTCAAACTAATTTTATTTTTTATTATTGTTTGCAAGTCAAAACAATTTACTTCAATTCAATTTTATTGTTTGCAAGTATTTTTAAAAATTATTTTGAAAGACTTCATCTCAATTTAAAACTTTCCAATTTAAATATATTTTTAATATTTTAAGTTTTGTTTGAAATTGATTTTTTATTTAAATTTTAAAAATCTATTTTCTTTTCAAAGGACTCAACTACATTGCAGAGCAATTTTAATTGTAATTTAAATTTTGGTTTAAATTTTAATTTTCAATTTTTATTTTTATTTTTTATTTAATTGAAATTAAATCTAAAATATTACCTTTGAAATACATGGAAGGAAATTCATCTTGAATAATAAAAATAATAATAATAGTAATATGAATAAAATAAAATAATAATAATAATAAATAATAATAATAATAATAATAATAATAATAATAATAATAATAATAATAATAATAATAATAATAATAATAATAATAATAATAATAATAATAATAATAATAATAATAATACACACACAACACACACACACACACACAATAATTTAATGAATAATAATAATAATAATAATAATAAAAATAATTGCAATGTTTTACATCTGTTAGGTACGGAGCTGAACGTCATTAATATTACTGTCATTATTACCGTCACTAGCGAGAGGATATTTATTTATATTAGTAGGTCAATCACAACTGATAATTTAATTATAAATAAATACACAGGTATGTGAATCATGTGACTATGCTGGTAACACACTTGCATATACGTATGACACACATACATGTGTATATAATACCCACACGCGAAGGCAACTTAAGAAAGCATATATATGTATTAAATATATATATATATATATATATATATATATATATATATATATATATATATATATATATATATATATATATGTTAGTATATATATATATATATATATATTAGTTATAGCATATATATATATATTATTTAAAACTTGAAAGCTACTCACGATGAATGCGGAAAACGGTTAAAAACACCCAAAATTCCGAACCGAAATCAGCCGCTACTACCG
>JABUQX010006593.1:40000-44505 GCA_015478945.1 Trachelipus rathkii | reverse complement strand
TAAGTTCTATGTTCGAAAAAAGTTCAGTCAATATTTTGATAAAGGACTTTCTTGCTTCTTTACAAAGGTCTTTGTTGATTGCTAAGCTGTGGCAAGCCTCATAAGATTGGAGAAAACACTACTTTTACCAAGCTGTTACGGTAATAATATCTCTATGTATTCCAATGCAAGCAATGTAATTAAAGGACGCTACCTTTGAGCAATAGTTCAGTTTCGAGAAGGATCGATGAGATGGCCTCTGATGTTGAAGATCAACTTTGTAAGATAATTAGAAAAAAACACAGTTTGCATTACAGATCGACGAGTCAACCCTCATTGATAATGTAGCTTTATTATTAGCATATGTTCGTTTCATAAATGAAACTGGCGAGATGAATGAAGAAATGTTGTTCGCTAAAAGTCTTACCACTGACACTAAAGGCTCCTCTATATTCCATGTACTTTTAAGTTATTTTAACGAAAAAGACATTCCATTATCTAATATTCTTGCATGTGCTACTGACGGTGCTGCAGCTATGACAGGTCTATATCGCGGTCTGAGTGCACAATTAAAGCAAGCTGTTCCAGGGGTTATGACTGTTCATTGTGTTATTCATCGTCAACATTTAGTTGCTAAAATTTAAGCGGAAGATTATACGAGTCTCTTAATTGTGTCATTAGTGCCGTCAATAAAATCAAATGCCACTCTTTGAATGATCGTTTATTTCGCCAGGTTTGAGAAGAAAAAGACGAGGCATTTGAACGATTATTGCTACACACGGAGGTTAGGTGGGTTTCTAAAGGGAATTGTTTACAACGATTCTATAACCTATTTGAAACAGTTATTGAATTTCTCGACACAGCTGACCACAGTCTCGCCAATTCATTAAAAGAAAGACGAACTGATGTTGCTTACCTTTCTGATATTTTTGGCAAGTTAAACGAAATAAATACGAAGCTACAAGGTAAAAATATGAATTTCATTAAAACAAAAGGGATTATAGGGGCTTTTATAGAGAAACTAAGTGTTCTGAAAAGTAATTTATGCCGTAAAGACTTACGTCAGTTTCCTAATCTTCTGGCAGTTTGGGAGAAAAATAGAAATTGCAGGTAATGACTTGGAAGTTTATTGTTTTCACTTAAATAAGCTGAAAGAAAACATGGAAACTAGATTTCAGGATATTATTGCGCTTCAAATACCCCAATGGGTATTCAACCCGTTTTCAACAGATGTGACTGCAGCTAATATTTCACAGTCCATGCAGGAGCCCCTAATAGACCTCAAGCATGACAGTGAATGTCAAAGTTTATTTAATGAGCTTGGATAAGAAGTATTTTGGGCGAAAAAAAAAAAGATTCGTATCCTCTATGGGAAGAAATTAAAGTATTGCTTCTGGCTTTTCCTTCAACGTATCTCGTCGAAAAAAGCTTCAGTGTTGTCACACAATTGAAAAACAAAGCCAGAAACAAATTGGATATTACTCAAGAGAGGTGATTTAAGATTATGCCTAAGTACAATCTCTCCTGACATCAATCGGTTATGTGCAAGTCACCAGGCTCAAGGCAGCCACTAGTGTCAAAAATGATGTTTTAATCGTAAAATAAATTTTTCAAGGAATATGGTAAGTACTTTCTTTTTAATAAATAATAATAATAATAATAATAATAATAATAATAATAATAATAATAATAATAATAATAATAATAATAATAATAATAATAATAATAATAATTAAATAAAATAATTATAATATATATATATTATAATAAATATATATATATATATAATTATATATATTATATATATATATATATATATATATATATATATATATATATATATATACTATATATTATATTATATATATAAAAAACTTTTTAAAATATAAAATTCTGAAGCGGGGGCGGTGGATTAAGTCGATAATCCGAAGGGGGCGTTGGTTTGGAAAAGGTTGAGAACCACTGGCATTAAACCAATTAAATTAATCCAATCTATAACTGTTTGGTTCACTGACATCTAAATAGGTTTACTACCCTTGAAACTGTTTGCGTTATGTAAAAAAGAAATACATAATTTAAAAAGGGCATCAGTGTAATAAACTCTAATATTTGAAAAAAAAAAATTTGCGCGAGAAACAGTTTACTTTGAGCCACAATGTTTACTAGTACAATAAAATTAAAAATTTTCTCCTATTTTTGTAATTTCACATTCTTTGTGACCACGTTTCTACAAACCTTTTATCTCAGTATCAAACTAAAATGTGCCAGCATTGCTATCACGATATAATCATTTCTCACAAATTTAGAATAAATCCTTCAAATTCATAATTTCAGAAAAATTGGAACAAAAAATACCGCAACTTCACTAAACACAGTAAAAACAATTTATGACTTCAAATTTATATATACAGTAGATATTTAAAAGGTTCCAATATACTTCAATGAATATATAATATATAATAATATATATATAATATATATACCCGTATATAATTATATATATATATATTAATATATATATATTATATATATATAATATATATAATATATATATATATATATATATATATATAATAATAAATATATATATATATATATATAATATATATATATATATATTTCTATGAATAAATTTAGATTCTCAGTATCTTGGGTATAATCGATACACATATATCGAAAATCGATTTTAAAACATACAGTATGAATAATTTTCAGAAAAATCTCCCAATATAATAACTTCTTTATTGGTTAGTTCATTTTTAAGTCTTGAGAAATTTGCTCTGCATTTTTGCAACATAGCCATGTCTTGATAGAGTAATAATTTTTTTGCAGAAGAATGCTATGAAATCTTCGTTACACTCAACAACCTCTACAAGTGTGTACTTATCAGCAGAAATCCACTACTTATATTTAAATTCTTCATTGTTTATAATTGATCCTAATTCTTCCAGATAAGCCTTTACACCTTCTTCTCTTGGACACTTGATGCATAAATGCATTCTGCAATTTCTATTTACTGAAGAGCAGATACTTTTTCCTACCAATATATTATAGTCAAGATCTTTCATTCCTAGTGCATAAATTTGTAGCTTTCCATTCTGATGGTAAATACAGACATACTGAATGTGTTCTGGCACTTCCTGCTATAGTGCAATTTTTTGGTCTTAAGTAGACGTTGCACGTCAGGATTCCTAACAACACTAATGTAATTTTTGGGTAAATTATAGACCTTTCAAGAGAAAGATTTCTCGACAATATTTGTTATGATGACATAGGCAAAAAAGTGTTTAGATTTTGTGTATTTTTTCCCAAATATCATGAATCAGCATTTTTAACATTTTTAATCAGCAACTTTTAACCCCAAGGTGGGGGGAAAAAAAATTTTTTTTTTTTTCTTGCTTGGAAACTACAAAAGATTTTTGCAAGCATATTTCACTGACATACTTGCCATAGGCATATGTTTTATGAAATAACTCCCAAATAGTAGCAATATATAGCGAAAAAAAAATTTATTGATTTTTTTTGCAAATCTCAACTTTTTTTTATCCATAAAATTTAGAAGTTATCAGAAATATACAAAAAAGATTTTATATTTGCATGAATCATACATCAAAATGTAGCTCAATGCATTCAAAATTTTGAAAAAAAAAAAGAAAAATATAAATAGTGTTGGATTTTTGTGTACAGTTATACCTCGAGATAGCAGCTCAATGTAAAAAAAAGTTTTTTTTAGTAAAATTAGGTTCAAGAAGTTGGAACTGTGAGCAGTGCGCCAACCGTGGGTATACAAAAAAAAATTTTATATAAATATAAAAATGTGTATCTTCACCAACTATACTTGCTCCGAAAGTTTCATGCTTATCAGATGAATAGTTTAAAAATGTTATTATAAGCCATCATTATATTGAATTTTTCTTTTTTTTCTCTTTTTTTGGCAACTAAAAAGAAAAAATCATAACTTTTTTATTATATATCCAATTAATACGAAACTTTCAGAGCATGTATAATTAGAAAGGATACACATATTGTGTTAGATAAATTTTTGTATACCAAACGCTTTTGCCACTGTTCATGGGAAAACATTATAATTTTTGAAAAGTTGTCCTGCAAAATAGCGTCAAAACGATAGGGTTTGCAGAAAATTTTATCTAAAAAAAAGATATGTATCTTATCAGGTTATAAAGGGCATAAAAATTTAATTCTTATCAGATCAATAATAAATATTGTTGCGTGGCACCATCATTAAAAAAAAATTTCAGCAACTCAAAAATAAAAATTCATGAAAACTTTAATTATTATTTATCGATCAGGTTTTGAAATTTGCAGAGCGCATATAATTGGGGAAGGTAGACATTTTTTGTTTAGAGAAAAGTTTTGTATTGCCCAGCAGATTTGTCGCTGCTTATGGGAAACATTTCAAAGTTTTCAAAAGTTTTCGTGATCAGCGGCAAAACTGTGGGCATACCAAATATTAATCTAAATAAAATATGCGTATCTTGCCCAAAGTAAACAAGCTGTGAAAAGTT
>JABUQX010006593.1:30000-35000 GCA_015478945.1 Trachelipus rathkii | reverse complement strand
TAATTTATTAAATGACCCTATCCTCAACATTCAATCATTCACCATCCTCTTCAACAATATATCCCATAACATATTAAACACATACATCCCCCACCCCACATCTCAACATTGCCAAACAACTACAAACTTAACCTAAATGTTATCAATACATTTAACAACCTGATAATAGGAGGCGACTTCAACACCCTTCACACAGCCTGGTACAGTGAACATCTCACAGATAACTGAGGAATTCACACCCTTGATGAACTTGACACCTTAAATATCCTAAATTACAAAAACCTCCCCACCCAAATCCCACCACAAGCTAACCAATCACAAACATCTCCAGACATCACTTTCTCCTCTCCTTCCCTCCTCACCAACATAACCTGGAACACAGAAATAGACCTCCAATCAGACCACTTCCCAATAATAATCACATATACAACAACAAATATACCCAACCCAAAAATTATTACAACTTTCAAAAACTACAAAAGGGCAAATTGGCAAAAATTCACCCAATACATAGAAACTCGCCTACCCCTATCGGAAATCAACAACTCCCTCTCCCTACATATAATAAGGCCATAAACAAACTCACCAAAGTTATACAAAAAGCCTCCAACCTTTACATACCAAAGGGCCACAGAAAACACTACAACCCCTCATTAACACCTGAAATCTACAACCTGATAAAACAAAGGAACATCATTAGATATCAAAAAATTTATACCCCAGATCTAACTGCTCAAATTAACTCCCGAAGCACACAAATTTCCAATCTCATCTCCACCCATAAGGCAGAAAAATTCAAAAAATACCTCAAAGACAACATAGGGAAGCCTGAAGAAAGGAGAATGTGGCAGGTAGTGAAGCATCTCCACAACTCCCTAAACAACCCCCCACCCACAAACGAAGCATTAAGAGAACCAAATAACTCTCTTCCCTCCCCCAAACAACACTACTACAAAATCTCCAGCAAACTCACTCACCCAAATAATAGAAAAATAATATGCAACCTCAAAAAAATGAAATTAGAAATTACCTCACTTATCAAAACCTTAAAAAACTCCCCAACCACTGGCCTAGACATGTCAAACCTTCACATTAAACACCTTGGACCAACCGCTATTCATTCATCACAAATATTTTCAACAGGCCTTGGTCACTCACCTACATCCCTCCCCTGGAACAAAAGCAATAATCATCCCTCCTCCCCCTCCTCTTCCACCCCTCCCCCCCCCCCTCTCCTCCCCCTCCCTCCCCTCTCTCTCCCTCCCCCCCCCTCCTTCCTCTCTATAATCATACCCAAATTAAAACCCAGAAAAAAAACCAACATTCCCTCCTCATATTGACCCATATCCCTCCTCTCCTCCCTGTGCAAACTAAAGATCATTCTCACGCCAAAATCCTGCCACACTTTCATTCCCCAACCCACCAATATGGCTTCAAAAAATCACACTCCACCTCTACAGCACTAACAAACATCACACAAAACATCATAAACTGCTTAAACAAAACTCCATCCCACAGATCAATACTTCTAGCCATTGGCATCAGTAAAGCTTTTGACACAGTACCCAGACACACCCTCATTCAAAAAATCCTAAACTCACCCTTTTCTAACAATTATAAAAAGTGGCTAGCAAATCTCATATCTGGATGCACTGCACAGGTATCCAGCAAACATCAGTCCTCAAAACCCGTAAAATTGAGAAACGAAGTCCATCAGGTCGCTATTTTCTCCCCTTTCCTGTTCAACCTTTTTACAGCCCACATCCCCACCATTCACACCTTATAACTTAGCTGATGAATAACCAAAGCCATACCATCACTGCTTACAACAACTCCATATTCAAACTTGCCTAAACCAACTAGAAGCATCGCTGTCTTCCATCAGAATTTCAGTCTCTGCTGAGAAATCATCTATAACCCTGATCACCACTGACAGACACTAATTATCATTACACCTGCAAGTAACTCTTAAGTAACTCTACCATCCCCCTAAGCAAAACACCTAAAATTCTCGTTAACCCTTTGACACCCAGTTTTACCTTTAACAACCTCACATCCAAACTTTTAACACAGCATAGGAAAGACTCTAAATGTCTTACGAAAACTTTATCTCAACACATTCAGCAATGAAGCAACTACACAGACCACTACTTACAAGCAATTCATCAAAGAACTACAATCAACTATGGATTCAACATGTCTGGTACCTCTTTTCTCATCAGTATTAACCAGAATCAATTTACATATGATCCAAAATACTGCCTTAGAACGTCCACAGTCCTACTTGCATTTAACATCTACAAGAAAGAAAGCAAAAATTCTCCCAATTCAGAATCACCTGGACATGATAGGAACGCAATTTATGCCAAGTGCTCGGGCAACCTGATTCATCCCTGTACTACCTAGATCACACTATCCCTTTTCTTCTCCTCCACCTTCTATTGGCTCCTTAGAACCATTCCCCCTCCTCCAAACAACATATATCTCTCTCAAGACATTCACACATACTTTACACAGCAATACCTCAACTCTCGCCCACCAAAATCACCTTATAAACTCCCACCCCCCAGAAATATCTACGAACTCTCCCATGAGAGATGCAAATCTCACTATCTAGCCTGAGATCTGGGCATCACACTTCTATAGGAAGGATTTGGAACTCCGGACACAACCTCTCACTTTGCTGTGCTATTGGATGCAACGATCACCTCTCCTGGATGTCCCCTACTCTCCCTACAAGAACACTTCATCGAATTCCTCCCTTGAGAGAAATGCAAGGGTTTCTGAAGATTTCA
The DNA here is from genome assembly GCA_015478945.1 of Trachelipus rathkii. Lineage (NCBI taxonomy): Eukaryota > Metazoa > Arthropoda > Malacostraca > Isopoda > Trachelipodidae > Trachelipus > Trachelipus rathkii. The sequence continues at coordinate 32,205 of JABUQX010006593.1, read as the reverse complement.
TGTGACCGCCAGGGACCAATGAATAATAATAATTAATAATGAATAAAATAATAATAATAATAATAATAATATAATTATATATATATATATTATATATATATGATATATTATATATAATATATAATATATATATATATATTTTTATATTATATATATATATATATATATATATATATATATATATATATATATATATATATATATATATATATATATATATATATATATATATATATATATATATTATATATATTTATTTTTATTATGTTATCTAAATATTGATAATTTAAAATAATTTTTTTTCTGAGTAGTGATCGTTGTTTATTTTTTTTTTTAGATATCTTCGATATTGAAATTAAGGATGAATGTTTTGAAAGTGCGGAAGATGATACATTTGAATATTGAGAATGCCATCATTTTGAAAGTACTGAAGATGATACATTTGAAATTAAGGAGGAGCATTTTGAAAGTTCCGAAGTTGATGCAGTCAGTGGTTATCATTTAGAGCAAGTTTCAGGATTGGAAGAAAGTCTGGTACGGAAAGTTATTATTAGTATCATCATTTTACTTCTCATAAATATAAATTCTAATCACATTTAAGCCTTTGAATCAACTCTTACATATGGGGCATTATGCACGTGATATTGTAAATTTAGGTAAAAAATAAATATTTTTAAAAAACTTTTTTGAGAAATGGAAAATTTTTCCTGTTGATGTTGATATAGAACATGAAAAATAATTGTACAGTTTTTCTTTCAAAAATTTCATAGTTTACTTTGTATAAACATGGGGGAAATATTTAAAATTAATAAATTTATTTATTTATTTATATTATTTTTTACATTTATAAATAAGAATTATTATTATTATTATTATTATTATTATTATTATTATTATTATTATTATTATTATTATTATTATTATTATTAATTAGTAGTAATAGTAGTTACCATATAATAAAAATTTTAAAAATATATTCAACAAAATATTTTTGAACAGGAAACAAATTTTGGCCCAAACCTCAATGTCGAAAATGAGATTGAAGTGAAAGATGATCCTTTGGATATCGAGGAGGAGCATACACCAAATGACAAACATTAAGGACCTGCAGGTTTTAATTCCGCTAACATGTTTCAGACAAATTTTGAGTTCTTTTTTTCAATTTTAAAAAATGTTTGTCATTAAAAAGTCATCTGAAAGCGTGATGCAAAATAAGCATTCGGAAAATGTTTAAACTAATTCCTTATCTGAGCTTACTTAATTTTCATCAAGTTTAAATTGGAAACACATTGTCTAATTATATTATAATTTATAAAAGAGTAAAATAAACTTTTTCGGGTCCTTATTACTATTCCTTGCTATATTAATTTCTGCCACTCTCTTTGCCTTTCTGATTGATTGGTTAAGCTCATTTCTATTTTTCCTTTAAGTTTCTAAATCGTCTGCCTGCTACTACTCCACTTGAATATTTGAAAACATCTATGCTTTTCATTGATTTTCTCTCATTCTCATCTTTTCCATCAAATAGTTTTTCTCTTCAGCCACCCTATGGGTCCTATCTTTAACATTGACTGTTCATCTATTTGCCTAATGTTGTTTACATATAATAAAATTTTGTCTTTTAAAAACTCTATCACAGTCCCAGTTATATTAAGCATTGTATCAAAATTTGGGGAAAATGGCAATTTTCAAGAAATCTATGATCTTTTCCATTTATTAACTTGCAATTTGGTAAATGTCCATTCATTTTAAATCTAATTATATTATGGTTACTAACTCCTAAATTCCTCCTCAACTCTTAACCTCATCCACTATAGTTTTCATTGTTAGTTAATATTACTACTAATAGAGTTGCGTTCCCTTGTATGGTTCTGAAATAGGGTTATGGGCCGGATATCCGGCAAAACTATCCGGTATCCGGCCTATCCCGGCCAAGTTTTTGACTATCGGTATCCCGGCCGATATCCATTGTTAATCCGGCCGGATAACCGGATTAATTACTTCCCTAGTGAGGTTCCTTCCTCGTTTGGGGAATATTCCAAATAATTTGCGAAAAATTAAAGTATTATATATATTTTTATATATATATATATAATATATATATATATATATATCATATATATATATATATATTATATATATATATATATATATATATATAATATATATATATATATATATATATATATATATATAATATATTAT
>JABUQX010006593.1:0-25000 GCA_015478945.1 Trachelipus rathkii | reverse complement strand
ATTACAATTTTTTATTTGATGGTTTGAATTTACGAACAGTAACTTAAAAAAGACTTTTTACTTGATAAGATTCATACTAATATCCTCAAATTATAAGTCAATGCTTTAATATGCCAAAAACATGCTTACTTTTCATTTAAAAGTGCTTTGTTCATCGTGTTTTTCTCTTGTGAATCGATTTGGTTTCTCTTATCAAAACCCACATTTAATCACCCATCATGGCACTATCTCAACGTCGCTGGTATCGCCTTTCTATTGTCTGAATATCCTGGTGAAATCTTTCACCATGCTCTTCACTTACATCCCCTAAAACCTCTCGAAAAAAAATCCAAATGCGAGTGTAAATAACGCACGTTTAATGACATAAAGCACCCCATTTTTTGTGAAACACGTGGTTCAAGAAATTTGGTTTTGTATCTAGGATCCAGAAAAGTTACTATTGCAGATGCGTAATCGTTTTGCAGATTTCGAAATCTATTATCTATCTCCAGCATTAGTGTTTCTGTCACCTTTGAAAGTCCCTTACTTTTAATAGCAGTATTTTGTACAGCTTTCATCGTTGCAACTAGAGTAATCCCGTCTGACAAACAAGAATTTTCTGAGCTAATAGTCTTAGTTACCTCAACAAACGGTTTAAGATGAGTAATGCAATTACCTAAAATCGTATTATCATCACCTGTCAAGCCTTTCACCTTTGTATTTGTTCGAAGCATAAAAGGAGACAGCTTCATTTATTTCCCCCATCCTCTCAAGCATGTACCAACTACTATTCCAACGAGTCTGAACATCTTGCATTACAGAAAGTTGAGGAACATTTAGTCTCATAATTCATAAATGAATACTATCCGATATCCGCAAAAAAGATTCATGTTGATGCGAATGCAAGTGCGGATGCGGGTAGAGAAAAATTATGCGGATACGGATATCCTCTACACCTCAAGTCCTTACGGTATTTTACCTATAGCATTTGGAGATTAGATTCATTGGAAAAAGTGGTATATTTTTTTATTCTCAAAAGCAAGAGAAAAAAAAAATAGTTGAAACAAAAAAAATGTTTGATTGTAACTTTGTAAGCACTAAGCTGAGTCAGAGTCGAAATTTTGAATTTGAATGCTGGAGTCGGAGTCGAAAATTTTGTTTGTTTAAGTGGAGTCGGAGTCGAAAATTTTTGTTTAAGTGGGTGGAGTCGGAGTCGAAAATCCAAATTTGAATTTAAGGAGTCGGAGTCGAAAAATTTATTTTACGACTCCACAGCCCTGGAATAAATCATTGAATTTTCATTTGAAATAAACGCCATTTTCTCATTTTTAATTAATTTTTTTTTCTTCTGTTTTACGTCATTGTTTAGGAACCAAACAGGTTTTTTGTTTCAATTAACCAATCAACTTCCTTGTTTCAAACAAAAGTTTGAAAAGTGTAAAAAATAAAAAGCTTAGAACAATTTTTGTTCTTTGTTCTTAAACTAAAATTTTGATATTCGGATGTTGGGATATTTAGGGATATTTATTCTACTTTAAATAAAAATGTATTATTTTTTTATTTTTTATTTTTAATAAAGTTTGCAAGAAATTATTCGAATCTTCTTTTACATTCATATAATTATTTCTTTTGTTTTGAACAGACCCTCATTAGCGATGCTGGTCAAGGAGAAAAAGATTCCAAAGTGAAAAGGACTTTCAAAAGATTACCTCAAACGTCAATAATATGTGAAAAAAAGATTAACAAAAATAGTTGTGAAATCCTCTGTTGCAAATATTGCAATTTAAATTTTAAAAGCAATAAAAGGTTGAAAAGTCATCTGAATTTGCATAAAAGAAAGTTTAAATGTGCCCATTGTAATTATGAAAGCAATCGTAAATCACAATTAAGCTCTCATCTGCTAACTCACAGCAATGTTAAATTATTTAAATGCTCTGAGTGCGGCTATGAGTGTAATCAGAGAGGACGCCTAAAACAGCACATGATTACGCATCAAAATATAAAATTATTTAAATGTTCTGAGTGTGACCATGAGTGTAATAAGAAAGAAAACTTAAAAAAACACATGCTTACACATCAAAATCTAAAATTATTTAAATGTTCTGAGTGCCCATATGAGTGTAAGGAGAAAGGATACTTGATCAAACACATGGTTAGGCATCAAAATATAAAATTATTTAAATGTTCTGAGTGTGGCTATGAGTGTAATCAGAAAGGAAACTTAAAAATACACATGATTGCAAATGTAAAATTATTTAAATGTTCTGAGTGTGGCTATGAGTTTAAACGGAAAGGAAGCTTAAAAGCACACATGCTTACGCATCAAAATATAAAATTATTTAAATGTTCTGAGTGTGGCTATGAGTGTAATCAGAAAGGAAGCTTAAAAAGGCACATGCTTACACATCAAAATCTAAAATTATTTAAATGTTCTGAGTGCGCCTATGAGTATAATGATAAAGGAAACTTAAAAAAACACATGCTTACGCATCAAAATATAAAACCATTTAAATGTTCTGAGTGTGACTATGAGTGTAAATGGAAAGAAAACTTAAAAAAACATATGCTTACGCATCAAAATATAAAATTATTTAAATGTTCTGAGTGTCGCTATGAGTGTAATTACAAAGTAAGCTTAAGATTACACATGCTTACTCATCATAATATGAGATAATTGGCCTCCCCCGGAGATTGTTGACCTTTACGGTTGTGGGGGAGATCTCTGCAAGACTTGAGTGCCGGCGTGGCTTCTCTGTTACCAAAATGGTTGGAGAGAGGAAGGCCACAGTGGTATTCATGTCTTGCAGAGCGAACAAATATTAACTGAGAAAACTCATGAAAAGAAAAAAACATTCCAGGAAATCGGAAGTCCTGGTGCCGTCCCTTCCTCATTGGGAGAGAGAGTTGAAGGGGGACGGAGCTCGGATGAGCGCATCAACTTATCTCTCGAAAGCAGAAATCAAACCAAAAAAGGTTTGAGAGCTACTAAGACCCAAGCTCAACTTAAACAGATGAGTCTTTGGCAATTCCCGATTCATCAGAACACCAATCAAACAGCAAAAAGCATGACCCCTTTAATCGTAGAGGTGCATTAAGTTGGAAATATTTTGGTGTGTCACATTCAGCAGACACAGTACTTTCCCAAAAAAAGACACGAGTAAAAGAGCAAGAGCTATGTTGAGACAAAGAAACTTCATAGACAGAGAAAAACTGGAAAAGATACCAGATGCGAGGTTCTTAAGTATATCCGCCAATGTAAGAAATAGTAAAACTGCAATAACAAAAAAGCGAAGAGCGCAAGTTGAGGAAGAAGTAGAAGAGTACATTAGACTAATAAACACAGCAGATGATCATATAAACCCATCTGATGAAAAATGGATCTGGCCTTTGGAAAGAAATAAATATCTAATGGAGTGTTACTATATAGGAGAACTTTTCCCAGAAATGAAAGAAAAAACGGAATTCTAGAAATATATAGTTGAAAAGAAAGTAATTAGTACCAACGATTATATGCAGGTGGGCCCGGTTTTTTTTCGTTTTTTTCACCTAAAACCCGGGGAAAATTGTTTTTTTTTTTTTTTTTTTTCCTTTCCTTTTCAGCAATAACTGCAATTTCATATTAATTTAATTGTTTGTTTTCAAATTTGCTAATTTATTATAAGTTTGATTATAACAGTAATGCCAAAGACTGGAATACGGAAGAAAACTAGGAAATGAATTGACTGAAGTTCTGAATGTCTAAGGCACCAGCAAAGTAAAATGTAAATTTCATTGCTTCAATTAGCAATAAAATTAAAGAATAAAAGTACATCTGAAAAAATCTTTGTAAGCGCTTGTCCATATTCTTGATTCTGGTCTGGCAATCTAGTGAATCAAGTGGCTAATACAAACCGTTGAAAAGTATGGATCTTATCAGATGTGAAGAAAGGGATTTCATCTAATTTTCGATGGCTTCTAACATTAAAACAATGAAAAACAGGGTTATCTGTAACTCTGACCACACAAAAAACTCAAAAGAAATTGTCTAAATTTACCATTAAAATGACAACTGCACAAAAAGAAATTCTTGACCAAAAAATATCAAAGTTTTTTTTATGCTAACAACGTCTCATTTTTAAGTATTGAATTGAAGTACTTTGTTGAAATGATACAAACCTTAAGACCTGGTTACTCCTCACCATCTCGAAGAAATCTAGCAGTCCACTTTTGGACACGGCTTATATATATATATATATATATTATATATATATATGTGGAAAGAATATATATATATTATATATTATATAATATATATATATATATATATTATATATATATTATATATATATATATATTGTGGGAAGACACTTCGAAACTCTGCACAATATTAAACAGTAATTGAAGAGGTGTAGGAATGTGTGGTGGGTTTAATGGTGCAAGAAGGAATAGGTATTTTGGGGAATGAATTAATTAGTAAGAAGGTAATGGGTAGAGTGAGGAAAGTTGGAAGAATGGTAAATCTGCAGGTATAGATGAAATTACTGGTGAAATTATCAAGAACGGAGGCGAGATGGTGATTGATTGGATTTGGAAGTTGTGTAATAAAGCGTTTATGGAGGGTATAGTTCCAAGGGATTGGAGGAGAGCGGTAATAGTACCTTATATAAGGGTAAGGGAGAAAAGGGGAACTGTAAAGAAATTATAGGGGATATAAGTTTATTGAGTGTGTGTTGTAGGGGAAGATATATGCTATTATTTTGGTTGAAAGAGTACGTCGTGTGAACTGAAGAATTGATTGGTGAAGAAACAGGTGCGTTTAGAAGTGGGGTAGAGGATGTGGTGGATCAAATCTTTACAATTGAAACAAATGATTGAGAAATGAGGGAGAAGAAGAATAAATTGTATTTAGGTTTTATGGATTTGCAACAGGCGTATGATAGAGTTAATAGGGAAGCTTTATGGCAGGTGTTCGTGTTATATGATAGTGGTGGTAGTTTTCTGAATGGAATCAAAAGTATGTATGACGATAGTGAAGCGTGTGTAAGAATAAATGGTGATTGGTTTAGGATTAATAACGGAGTGAGACAGGGTTTGTGTTATGTCTCCTTGGTTATTTCAATTTGTATATGGAAGAATTCGAGTTGGGGATGGCAGGAAATGGTGTTTTTCAGTTAACATTCAGTGGAGGGTGCCCTACTCATTATATGCGGATGATTTGGTCCTGTGTGGCGAATCTTAGAGAGCTTGAGAAAGGATTGGTAGAGAGATTTGGCAGGGTGTGTAAAAGGAGGGGCTTGAAATTAAACTTGGATAAGAGTAAAGTTATAGTTGTGAGTGAGGACAGTCCTCAGTGTGAAGTTATGTTAGATGGTGAGCAGCTGGAGCAAGTGTCTGAGTTTAAATATTTAGGGTATATGTTGGATGAGAAGGGAACGGATGATGCAGAGTGTAAGTAGGGAGAGTTGTGAATGGCAGAAAGGTGGCTGGTGCAATTAAATCGTTTGGTGAATGTAAAGGGACATAAATCCTTGAGTGTGCTAGGGTCTTACAATGAAGGTATGTTGTTACCCTGTGTTATTGTATAGTAGTGAGTACTATGGTCCTGGAATAAGAAGTATAGATCTAAGTTTCAATGTGGTTCAGATGGACAATCTTAGGGGTGTGCTAGGTGTTTAAAAGAATTGATAAAATGAGGAATGAACGTATTAGAGAGGTGTGTGGTGTGAAGAAAGGGGTAAATGAGAGAGTAAATGAAAGTATGTTGAGATGGTTTGGTCCATATGGAAAAAGCATGAATGATAGTCCGTTGGTTCAGCGGATGTATAGTGGCGAGTGGGTTGGGAAACCACCCGGCTGGGAGACCGAAGAAAAATAGTGGATTGAGTCAGTAAACGAATGTTTGAAGGAGAGAACTGTGAGTTTGGCAAAAGAGGCGGAGAAAGAAAGGTGTAATAAACATGAAGTGAATTGGCGGGGGAATTGGAGGGGGTATGGTTGTGAGCCACTTGGGACAGGGGATGAACCCCTTACATTGCCGATCTACCATAGTGAGATCCGTCGCGGTCCTATGAAGCTCTAGGGTTGATAACCCTGAACTGCGACGAGTTCTCAACTAATTTAATTAAAACTAATTAAAGGCTGCCTTTTTTCCTTTTGACTTTTTGTCATATTAATCTACTGCTTTTCTTTTTCCGATGCATGACACGTACCTTACCCCCAATCTTGGGAAAAGAGGAAGATAAAGACAAGAAAAAGAATATATATATAATATATAATATATATATATTATATATATATATATATATATATAATATATATATATAATATAATATATATATAATATGTATATATATATATATATATATATATATATTATATATATATATATATATATATATTATATATATAATAAATATATATATATATAGTATTATAATAGATACAGTAACAAAAATGAAACTGAACGCCTCGTGGCGCAGGAGGTTGAGCCGCCGCCTCTCATACGAGAGGACGCTGGTTCAAATCCTCCGCGTAGCAGTTGGGTTTTTATCTACCTGGGGGCAAGAATTAAAACTTGACTGCGAACACGTGTTGGTGGCGCTGGTTTGGATAGCCGGCCTTACAGTTCGATTCCTGTGGTCCCCCCGTGTTATCCTCCCTCTGCATAGGGGATAAAGCACGTTAAAAAGGTACTTTTTTAATATATATATAAATATATATATATATATATATATATATACTATATTTATATATAATATATATATATATATATATATATATATATTATATTATTATGTATATAATATTATATATATTCTTTCAAACATATGAATTTAAATGAGCTTATAAACATTTCACAAAGGTAAAGCCGTTTAATAAATTTTTTTTTTTTTTAAGTTATCTGAATATATTTTGATTAATATATTTTTTGTTGCTAAATATTTTTGGTTTATAGCGTATATTATGTTCATTTTCCATTTCCCCTTCGGTGCCTTGGTATATAGCTGCGATTACTGGTGAACAGTTTCTCCTTTAAATTTATAAATTTTGGTGTTTCCCAACAAGGATTTTACCTTCCACAACTTTCTCGATGACATTCATTTCATTTTTTTACAATTCATTTTGAGTATGAATTCGCTTAAAACTATAATAAAAAGAGAAACGAAGAATGAAGACTTTTAAAAACAAAAGAAAGCCACACTCCCAACAAACGAAGATCTAAAAAACGAAACAAGCAAGAGAAATAATAAAACCATTCAGAAAAAAAACAGAATAGAGGAGCATTGTATCAGGGAAATAGGAAAATAAGAGAAGAGAAAAAACAAAGGCGAACAAAAACCATGAAGGTGAAAAAGAGAGAAATCAAGGGGTGGAAATGTATTTTACTGATACTGAAGATAACAGAGAGGAGACAGATATAGAGGATGGAGTTGAATTATGGATAACTGAAAAATCAGATAATGAACTCTTGGAATCAGAAAATGAGTGAAGTAAGCGAAAGTGATGAAGGAACAGAGGAACCTATGAATATTGAACAAATTAACAATGTGAAAAATAGGAGAGAATGAAGATACCCAATATACAAGAGAACAACTTGATGGTATGATACAGAAAATAGCTCACTACAGAGAAATGGATCTGATAGAGGGAATTGACAAAAGACTAAATAAATAAAATAAATTGTGCAACCTATGAGCTATTTTTAGAACAATTAATATTTATATTCTGTCTATGTAATATATTCTATCTATTGAACTATATTAGGGGAGGGGCAGGAATACTCATTCACAAATCTATCCCCTATTCCCCAGTCCCTCTTCAAACCAAACTTCATGCAGTAGCGGCAAGAATTCACTTATCCATCGACATTACTATATGTTCAGTCTACTTAGCTCCGAGTAGTGAATTTACTAAGGTCGACTTAGCTGATCTTTTTAAACAGCTCCCTACTCCGGTTGTTATACTAGGTGACTTCAACCTCCGCCACCCATTATGGGGTGACTCTGTCACCTCATCCAAATCCAAGATCTTAATAGATCTAACCCCCTTTTCCCTGGGATGCCTTAACACAGGACTCCCTACCTATGAACGTTTAGATACACACACTTCTTCTTGTATTGATATTTCCTTTTGCTCCCATTCCCTTATGGATCGTTTTACCTGGTCCCGCTTTGATTATTTATTCGGTACGAAAAAGCGATCATTACCCAATAAGCATTAAATGGAGCTTGTTCCAAGCCCCAAATGCAAAAACCCAAACTCTAAAGCTGGCGTTATGATCGAGCGGAGTGGGCCTCCTTTTTAAATCAGACCAACCCGCTATCCCTCTTTTCTCCTTTCAAATAAAAGATTTTCCTGACTGTTTGATTGATGCCTTTTCTTCTTTCCAGAAAGTAGTCAATACTCGGCAGCGGAAGCTTGCATCCCCCAGTCTCCCTCAGGCAGGCGGTCGGCAACCCTTGGTGGTCCCAAGAGTGCGCACAAGCCAACCGAAAGAAAAGAAAACTCTACAGGCAATACAATTAAACAGACCCGTATCCACCCCAAAACATGATTATTTTTAAGGCAGCCGCAGCGAGATCTCGGCGAATTAATCGTCAAACGCGTAAACAATATTTTTTTTTTCGAAATTACATATCGACTGTTAACTCCACAAATCCCACTCCCTTCCCTTTAGTGTGGAAAGTTACAAAGAAAATATCTCGTCGATCTAATAACTCCTCACACACAGTCCCCCGTTATGGACCTGATATAACTGATACGATCTCCCGCTTCCTGCGGTGTGCGATGCGTTAGGGTTATAGCTTTTCGCATGCCATTCGCAGTTCATTTCCCGCTACACTGAAGCTTTCCAAAAATTGAAAACTGACACAGCACGTGGCCAGACTTTTCACAGCGAAAGGGGAAATCATACCGTTACAACCGTCTTTTTTACACTTGCAGAGTAATCAAAAACTGCACTGTCTATGCGATTAAGCAAAGACTGATGTCATTGCTTGGTGGCCATCGGACCTAGTAACATTATTTTGGTGCTGTTATCTATTGGGTATCATTACGGCTTCCGCGCCCCAAGCCGTTCATCCCGTGAGTACATATCTTCCCAGGTATTTTGGGGATAGTGCAAATAACCATATGCTGTAGTCCAAATCAAGACATTAGGCGACAATAGTTTGCATGGGGATCTATTATCTAGAACTCTACGACACAGTCAGTGGCATGCGGATAATATCCTCTTTTAGATCCCACCTCCGTCCATAATATTAGAGTGCACCTGGAGCGAGCATATTTGGGCGTGAAGGGATGTAATATTAACCTATCACCGGAGCCATGAATAATACCGAAAAATCAACACTCGTGGGTGACATATGGGCACCTCCGAAGCCTAGGAGCGGGACAAATCCATACATTTGCTAGCACCAATTTCACTGACTGCCGCCAGCTCCTCTATGACAGTTTGAATACTCTTGGCAGTCTGGTATAAAAATTGAATCGTGAGGTATGAGTATATGTGGTGTATTTGCAAAGTGCCGCCTTTTCTCTTCCCTCTGTTCTCGCTGATTAGATCCAACCACGAAGCTTTCTGGCAGTGCACTACGTTGTCCAACGTCATTTCGCCATTATTCGGAAATTGCAATCAGAGGCCGCGGATCTCTCCCCTTGTTAAAACTAGACCTCCATGACATCCGGGTAAGGCTGCTATGCGCTGCGAAGTACTAGTCGGTGGGATAGTGGGTCTATGCTTCGAGGCGTACGTTCATTTGAACCACCTCTGAAAAAGCCTTACGACAACGCATCCAAAGCCGGTGACGCCACACACTGGGATCCTCCTTACAACTCCATTCGCTCCGGGCCATCGGGAGCGACATACCGTTACTCTCTCTCCTCCTTTTCAGTAAATTGTCTTTTATTATTGTTCAAGACGAGATTCCATAGCAAGGTTCAGGGTGCTTCGAGCGGTGTGACTATTCTGTGGGTGAGGAGTTAATTAGATCGACGAGATTTACCACTGTTCTGTGTAACTCTCCTACTCCATATACATCTGGCATGAAAGGCGTTTTCCGCAGGTAGTGTTATAATATAAAGAGTGATGGAGCGTGAACTTTATTGTTGGAGTGCTCTATACGGACATGTTCAGAAAATGTATAGTTTAGTTTACCTTCCCGGCGAAATATCGTTTACGGCGTTTGACGATTAATCTCGCCCGAGAATCTCGCTGCCGGCTGCTTTAAAAATAATCATGTTTGTCGAGGTTGGTTAGCCGGAGGCGGGAGTCTGTTCATATTTGTTTAACTCTTAGATCCCGTCGATTGACCTTATTGCGGATTAAGTAAGGTTTCCATTCCCTTCTCCTTTCCACGGGTTCCGGGCGTGCCGTAGCTCGGCACACCTCCTCTTTGGGTACTCCAAGACAACGGACAACTGGGTTGCCGTCAAACCTGGTCCCTGAGAACCTAATGAAATGTTCACAGGAGAGACTGCGCGTGAGATGCCAGCTTCGCTCGCTGCCATCGGCCTTCCAATTTTTCTCCCGACCGAAAACCCTCCAGCACGTGCTTTTTTAAGAAAAAAGGAAATCGAGAAACATTGGAACCTACTTTTGTCTCTTTGGCAAAGGCGAGAAAGCCAAATGAAAGCACTCTCCATATATATTACTGCGTGTTGCCGCCTCTACCTTTGCTTTATATCTTACATTCAGGAGGTCAATATTCGTAAGGAGACTCACAAGCCTAGAATGCCAGGGCGATTAGCGTTGATAGGCGAGTATTGCATGATACACGACCAGGTAGTTAAGACACACTCCCGAGATATGAGCTAGAGTTGGGGATTTTGTTTTGGGCTTGGGCCTTGGAAGCCTCTTTAAATATGAGCCATCATTATAGGCTTGTTAACAATGATCCGCACCCTGTCTGGCGGTGGTCCTACGGGAATAACATACATCACAGCATCATCAATCGCGGGCGACAGAGTCTATTGGGGTCTGATGGACCTACGACAAAGGCAGATTTTGGAGCGTACTGCTTACACGTAAGCACCTGAATCGCGAAATCCGATAACTCATACAAGAAGAAATGTATGTTATGTGTAGTCTGCTGATAGCAGCGTTCTATAAGGTATAGTGGTCAGGGAGTCTGTGTTTTCGCCTTACGGGCCGTAAGCCCCCCTGAGCTGACTACCATTTGTTAGATTCCCATCACTCAATATTACGAAGCTGTATTCGTGTAACTCGCGACTGTGAGCTTTGCCACGAGTCGTCCTCCCACGGTGAGCTTCGAATTTGGGAAGTGTCCACATGGGTGAAGTCCTTCGGACTCTAACACGTGTTTCAGCATAGATAGTAAAGAATACATCAATGTGTACACCAGTCTCATGGCTATACGTTTTAAGGGTAGCTCTTGTTATATCAGACCACCTAAGATCGTACTTATAGTACAGTCTACTCTGATCGCTTAAGCTAATGCGCATGTAACACCTGAACAATAGTATGTCGATGGATAAGTGATTCTTCCGCTACTGATGTGCATTGCATAGCAGTGGAGGTTACCTTGGTTCCTATGAAACACTGAGATAGGGATACTCTGGCCAGGTGGAATATTTGACAAGAGACGGTTCAGGTAAATACGAATTCTTTTAGATTTTCATCCAAACATGTCACACCTTTTGTCATCAAAGTTGTGCTGCTCTTTTTCTTTTTGACGTTAGGGTACACACCTTGGTACTAGTATCCCCTTACTCTCCTAACAAATTATTATTTGCTTCAGGCCTCTGACTCTCTCTCCAAATCTAAGCCGATTATCCTCAGCTGCCTACTACTGTTTGATAAAAGCATCAATTGCTGTTCTCATGCCCGCAAGTTCACGATGAATTTACTCCTAGTGATAATAGGTGACTTCGACGGGTTCTATAGCACAAGCCGACGTTGTATACTAGTTTTTGGTTGTTAGATTTGCGCTTCTTGTCCATGTTCTTTCTTGTTCGTCGCTATACTCTTCTTTCTCACATATTCTTCTCGTTGTGACCGCCCTCTAATTGTCTTTTCCCACTAGGGTTTTTACATGACAGATCCGTTACACTGGCTATAATACTGAAATTATAGTTGTTCCTCTTGCCGCTTTCTATAATAATTTCTTTAGGGTAATACCTTCTTAACCCACTTCTTAACGACACTTCATATGTCGTCTTATTATTTTCGATTTCTCGACTCTCCTAGCCTCGCTTACAGAGCGCTTAAAACTCTCACCTTATTTTACTATTTATTAATTAAACACGACATGGTAATCGTCTCTGTTTCTAGCTATCATCAGTGGGGTCCGCGTGGTACGGTCCTGCAATTTTCTACATGGGACAATATTTTCCTTGCGACTTCTCCAACATCGCGTATTATAAAGTCTAAGAATCATATATTTACTTTAGAGTGTGAGTACCACTCAACTTTCATCTCACGTAGCGCGCTACATCCCTGAGAGTGCCATCTGAATATCCGCTCTGTCTCCTCCTTGACCCAGACGAGGGACTCTCTACAGTAAATTGGCCGCCCCTCTTCTGGAGTTGTTCCAGGTCTAACTTCTCCCGGAACATGCCTATTTCCGACATTATTGGTTGCCGTTCCTCTCTTTCCTATACGAATATCACTCTTATCGTTCTCTTGTGCTTCTTCCGGATCTTGTCGGCCTTTCGATTCGTGTTGGTCTCATAGTTACGTGCCCTTCGTGAACCGTAGTGATCGGCGGGGAAGTTTTTTTGCAACCTATACTCTATGACAATCGAGAATAGCGTCCGCGCACACTATTGTCTCTTCGGTAGTATGTGTCTTTGTTCTCCTTCCCACATGTACGAATTATCGCGTGCAACATTAGGTGGATTATTCTTTGCACTACGTACCTTTCCTCGCCTCATTTGGTTGCGCCTATTACTTACGATTATATTTTCCGATCTTCTCAGCGCAGTTGTCTGGACGTATATGTCAGATGAGTACGCCTTCTCTCTCCCTCTCTATGTTTTGCTCAAATAATAATTGCCGTCCGTCGTCTTCCTCTATTTTATCATATAGCGCTCACGCAGATCTGTTCATCATAATCGCTGTCTCATTGTTGTATTGTTTTCCTCATTCTGAAACCTCTAAATGTCGCTGTCGTTATTTTCCTAACTTTAGTCCATTTACTTTCATCTTCTAATATAGATTGAGAGCCTCCATATCCTTACGTCTGAATCTTACTCTCACCATTTTTTTCTCTTTTGAAACAGAGTAACACTTTATATTTACCTTGTTATCTCTAAATTACAAGAAGTTAGATAATCATGTCTGTGTTTATGAGCGCATATATATTGTTGAGTTGTGGTGTCTATGTAAACCTTACAAGAGCATCATCCGTACAAACAAGGATAACAAAACACATTCCACTTCCGTGAATTTATGTTTTTTTACTTTATAAATAAATTAATGAGAACTAGAGAACCATGAATATAAAAATAACAAATTAAATACAACACCTAGATAAAAATATCCCTCTCTTTGGCATCTAATATTTGTGCTCACATAGAGGCATTATTTATTATTTCAAGCGCACAGAGGAAACTCCACCATGATCGAGTCGCCCCTTCGGAATAATATTTCATCCCAGTGCTGGTCTTGCCCACCTTGGTTTTTTGCTTTCAATTGTGTATGCAATTCTCTTCGTGGTTGGGTGTCTCTTTGTATCTATTACAGAATATTACTTGAGCAAATATAGGTAAATTAAAATATAAACATAATAATTGAAAATAATATTTTGGATTAAGAGTAAGTTTTAATTTAATTATTCTTACTTCTATTATTTATAAGGATATTATTATCAGCACCCACACATAGTTTTGGATAATACTTACTGATGATAATGCCGTTACACATGTATTATTTATTTATCCTCTTTTAGATCTGATTAGATTTATGTTAGAATATATAATGAGGAAAATAACGTGCCATGTAGTTTAATTTGATGAATGTAATAAAGCGTTAAAAAGATAATGCAAGATAGAAAGGAAAATATTAAAAAGATATATAATGTTGTTTATGATACAGACTTTAAAGATTTATATAATATGTTTTATTCCTGTTTCAATTATTTATATTTAGGCACTCCTTAATCTTGATAACTTTCACCTTTTGATTGATCTGTTGATCTGAATTAACCAATGAATCTCCCTTGTTTCTATATTACTTGATGTGTCATCAATTAAATTAGCTTAATTTCACTCTTATCTTATATCAAAACATTAATTTTTAACATACTAGATAATATTTTTAGGTAGTACTGGCAAAGATAAGATAAACATTATAATTACTGCAGCAAATGATTGAAAGATGCCATTGCCATTGTCTTTGCAATGAACAATTCACGACCTACTCTCTGTTCATTTCTTACTCTCACACTGCTTATTCCTCTTTCCTCCTATTTCTCTTCTCTCTTAATTGATTTTCTTTCCTTCTTTCATTCTATTATCATTCCTTCCAGTATAACTTACCCATTTACAGATGCGTTCCTTCTTATTTTATTCTAACATCGCACGGCGTTTTTCTTTTGTCACGCTAGGTCTGCTGAAATTTGCTTCTTTATCCGGGAGGACAAAATTTCGGGACTTTTAAACGGAGGGCACCCGAGGCGCTTCTAATTTCAAAATTACCTATTCCTCGCCATCTCTATAACCAGTAGGTTTCGCTCAGGCTTCTATTATGATTTTAACTATCGCCTTGGTGACACGCTCCAAAGCGGTATGTCAAACTTTCTTTAGACACTCCTGCCCAACACTGGGCTCTGTAAAATCGGTGATTTCCTAAGTCAACGGAAAGCTTCTCTTTCAACTAAATGGACGGTTCTCTTTATCGGGTTTTAGATGAGCGCGTGAGTAAAGAACTCACATACCAGTCTTCCCTGCACTGTGAGCCCATCGGTAACAGTGCGTAATATTATATATATCTTATATATATATAATTTATTCCTACTCATCTATAATATTTGATTTTCTCCCATAAATTTTTACTAACTATATTTAATTTTATTCCCATTCTATCCAGAATCCATCAACATATTAAACAACTTCTTATCGCCTTCAGGCCTCTAATTTGGCGCATCTAATACAACTCTGTTAGCAACCTTAGACTTCCATATGATTGGCATCTTTTTCCATCTTTATATTTCCATTACTATTCCTCTATATATATAATTAAATATATATTTCATATTTGCGATTCTCCTCAGTATCCTAATTTACCATCCAATTAAAAGGATGCATCCGCTATAACATCTACTTTACATCTTCAAATTTCTTCCCTTTTTTAGTGTCCCTATTCTTAATAGATGTTTATTCTCTTCTAATCTCGTTATCTTTTCCATTGATTTTATTTATTAATTATTATTTTCAATTATCAGTATATTATTATTATTATGTTTCATCTTTATGTTTATCTTTCTTTTTCTCTTTTTCCTTCTTATACAATTCATTATCTTCCTCTTTCTCTCCTCAAACTGAGGCAAGGGAGGAAGATGTTAAGCGTGTCATCAGGTTCTTGTGTTTGTGGCACTCTCGGGCACTAAAACCAGTAAGTGTCAAGATCTAGGTCTCCAATGCACCCACACACCCTTATTGGACAGTCAGGACAGCCTTTAACCATGAGATCTAATTATATACTATTTTAAGTTTTTTTAGTGAGATATTCTTTCGTCGCAGTCATGAAATCCACCCTTAGATTTGTTTCATTAGGACCTTCTTAGCGACGTGATTTCTCTACTATGGTTAGATTCGTTCATTTGTAAGGGTTCACTATTATTATCAATTTTTCTTATCAATCTGTTAATTTTTTTTTTTTTTTTTTTTTCCCTCTTTTCTCTTATTATATTTAATATTATTTTTTTATTCATTATTCATTATTTATTTCAATATATATTTACTTTCTTCATTTTTATTTTTTATTTTCTTATTTTTTTTTTTTTCTATTCTCCTTTCACTCTGATCACCACAAAGTGGGCACACCTATCCCCTTGTATATGTAATGAATTTATTGGGTCATCCTCCGTTTCAAGCTAATTGCTTTTCTGTAATCTATCCTGTCGTTCTCAGAATTGCTCACATATACTGGTCTACATCTGCCTATCTAAATCGTTCCTTGCTTATCTCCTATATATCCGGAATATCCCCTTAAATCTCTCTCTGGACCCTTCCTCGCCTAACTTCTTCCAAACTCTCTATCTCTACACAATTATTCTCTTATCCTATTTTCGAAATCCGTCCACTTAACAGGTAGTTTACTATGAATCAAATGCACCCCACTCCCACTATTCTCTATTAACATGGATGTCATTCCACTCATCGCCCACAGACCCCGAGGTCTGCCTCTTGAATCCTTTCTACCGCTTTGTATCACATCACTCAGAGTCCGACAATTAACTCAGGAAGGTTCCTCGGTCAATTTAGACCCAAATCACGACACACATTATCATGTCATATCACCCCCTATATCACCTATCATCTCTTGAATACTCCTAAACTCTAAACTCATATCATAACACTACTCATCCCTTATGTCATATGCATCTCTTCTCACAATACTCTTCATTATTACTCACCCCTTGTCTTCCTTTTCGTAGCATTCTACCTAAAACTTAGTTCCGATCACCTTTTGCTTCTTCTCTCTTGATGGTTTTAACGAAAATACGAACTTCTTCCTTTCTAATTTCAGTTTCTGTGAATTAATTGCAGGCTTTAATTCGCTCTCATAAACTGCTCCTTTACATTTATCCACACCTTATTTTATCCTATTCTACCTAATGTACTAGCCATAATGCTCCCATATTAGTAAGAGCTTTTCGAGCGAGTCCTCGCCACATATGCTGAAACTGATGTAGCTTACATATCCCCCTCATCTTATTTGAGCCTTTATCTTTAACTCAATAACACCCCTCTACCTCATTGCTCGTCTTAAAACTATTTTTTAATAATTACTTTTTATTTACTCATTTATCCTTATATCCTTTGCTATAATAATGACATCAGAGGTTCATTATCAATCCATTAAATCCTTTCCTCTTTGCAATGAATTAGAGATGAGTATATTCACACTCCATTCCTAAAACGTGAATTGTCTTCCTTCTTTTCTTACACAAATTCTGTCATCTCATTTTCCCAATATAGCGCACTTTTTTATATATTGCACCAGCCATCTCTATATTCCTGGTCACAATCAACTGCACACCAGTAAACATACTCCTCTTTACCATTCCTCATATCACAGGCTACTAGTTCTTGTTCTCAATCACTCGTTCCTTTTCACATTAGCTGCTTTATTAGGTTTACCAACCTAATCACGATGTATATTCACTGCGCTTAATCCATCATGCATAATTTAATCATTGAGTGCTTTTGCCAATAGAACACTCTGATCGCAATTTTTTCTTTCTATTAGTGGTTTCAAATTCGTGTCCTTTACTAATTGCTATACGCTACTAATTATCTTTTAGCTCTCATTCTACTTGAAACAGGGTATGTTTGCATATCTTTGTTCTCCATTACATTTTCCTCTTTCTCCTTTTTCAATCTACTTAGATCTATTTCTCTTTCCACTTCCTCTCCATCTTGTTCTTCCTCCTCTTGTTCTTGGTCAATATTATCCACTACACCCAGAGAGATGTCGCTTTCATCATCGTCTACGTCTTCTTCCTCTTCCTTTTGTGTTTTTTCGTGTTCATATTTTACCTCGCTTATGCTTTCTGTATCCTTACCTTTTCTTCTTTTTAGTTGTTCTTCATATGTATTTAGATCTTGATCATCAAATTCTTCCTCATTTTCATCTTTGTTGTTTTCGTCCCTGTGTATTCTTTGTATTCTATTTATATGTACTCTTTGTGTATATCTGATTGATCCTCCCTGTTTTACCACCACTGTTTTTCCATCTATTCCTATGACCTTTCCTGTTCCCTTCCATCTTTTATCATTCTCTCTTTTATAGTATACCCACTCTCCAATTGTCACATCTTGTACTTTACTTTCTCTGATGTTATTATTTAATGCTCTTCTCAATTTCATCTCTGCTTGTTGACCTAATACTTCTTTCCAGGCCTCTCTTCTATATCGAGCATTTTCTGTTATCACATGTTCTTCCCATCCTTCTGTTGTCAAGAAAAAAAAACTTGTGTCATCAGATTAATGTACAGTGATGGAATAACAGATGTATACCCTCCCTTAATATTTCCAACAAGCAAAATAGCCCAAGATTATTTAGCTGTGTTAACCACCCCTTTGTTGGGTATATTATTTCGTCCGTATACTGCCCATCTTAAGCACAAGTTCTTGTTTTGGTACCCATCCTCTTGTAATTTCCTAATATTTTCTTTTAAAAGACCTACCATCCTCTCACACTTCCCATTGCTCCATGGACTTTCTGCCGTTGTCGCCAATAATTTGATGCCAAACATCTCGCACATCTCTTCCATCGTTTCATTTTGGAATTCTCTTCCGTTGTCTGATAGAATCTTTTCCGGGGCTCCAAACACACTGATCCACCTATCTATTATTTTCCCTACTATCTCTGACGGTCGTTTTCCTTCAGTCCAAGTTGCTTGCACATAACCAGTTAACTCATCTATCATGACTAAAAATCTTTTCCCTTCTAATTCACCCATATCTATAGATATTAATTCATTGAAACGATTTGCCCTATCCAAACCCACTACAGGTCTGCTGGGTGTGGGTTTGAATATTTTACATGAATGACAATTATCTATTACTTTTTCTATTATCCCTTGTAATCGTTTTTTATTTTCCTCATATACATTATCCCCCCCGTATGCCTTCTCCAATATTTTAATTATGTTATCTTTGCTACAGTGTGCAAATTGTTTGTGTATTTTAAGTAATTTGTCTTCATTTTGTTTTTCATTGTTACCTATCCACCATTTATCCCCCCCAAACCACGCACTATATTTTCGTTTTATCATTGGTAATCTTACATGACCACCATCATCTACCCTCCCCTTTACTCGTACCCCTATGTTCCTTAAAATAATAGTATTACTACTGATATCCATTATTGCCCCCAAATTCTGTAAAGTTTTTCTCCCTATCAGCCATGGTATATCTTTATCTGTTGAGTCGTTAATATAATCGGTTGTTATGTAAATGATGTTGTCCCCCCCTTTTCCCGTAAGATCTACAGGTATCTGTAGTCTTTTTTCCCCTTTATAATCAGAACCTCCAAAACTATAAGTCTTTTCTATTCTTTTTTCACTCTCTCTTATCCTCTTTATTTCATATTTGTTTAGATTTCTTAATATTTCTTCCAGTCATTCTCTTCCAATCACTGTACTGTTACTTCCAGTATCTAATATAGCCTCTATCATCCCTTCACTCTCTCTTTCATCTGCAGAATTATTCATATAGCCTCTATCATTCCTTCACTCTCTCTTTCATTCGCAGGATTACTTAAATATACATTACTCTGTTCACCTTTCATTTGCCTGTCAGACCCCCTTTTCTTCCACCAACATTTGTCTTCCTCATGTCCCCACTTGTGACAGTACACACATTTCTTAATATTTTCATCTCGTGTTTGGCACCTCTTGGCCTCATGGCCTTTTCTCCCACATTTCAAGCATAATATTTGTTCCTGACACTCTTTCGCTAAATGACCATCCTGGAAACAATTAAAACATCGCAATTCACCTTTTTTCTGACATTGCCAACTCATATGTCCTCTACCGCCACATTTATAACAAACTTGTGTTTCTTCCTTTGGTTCTTCTCTTACCTTCTTGTATACGGCTCCTGTACTTTGACTCATTTCTTGTCGTCCCCTGTCTAACCACATATGTTCCTTCACCTTCTCATCTCTTTTATTTTCTGTTCTCTCATGCTCACTCTTTCTCTCTTCAAATACACGTAACATTTGCTTTTTGATATTTTCATAATCCAGTTCTCCTTCTCCACACCCTCCTATTATAATCTGCTCTTGCCATGTTTTCAAATTTGCAGTGTATATCAAATGAGCCCCTTTCACATCTGATCCCCACTCACTCATTCCTAAACATGTTGCCTCACTCATCACTCTTGCATATCTTATTACATATTCTTTAACACTTTCTTTCTCTCCTCTAACAATCTTTATTACGTCTAATACACTGTTAAATTGTTCAACTCTTTTATCAATCTTGTATCTACTATGAAGTGCTTCCAATATCAAATCCACTCCTTTCTCTCTTGTTAGTTCTTTCGTACTCAAATTCTTAGTTAACTCTTCAGCCTCCCCTTCTAGATGCAATCTTATTATTAATTCCTTCCGTTTTAAATCCCCATTCAATTCAACCCAGTCACTCACTCTTCTTCTCCATCTTTCATATTCCCTTTCTAGTCCTAAAAATACAAGACACTTACCAATCATCCTCACTTCTATCCCCTTTTCATCTTCTGTATGTTCGTTTCCCATAATGCTTATCTTTACAGACAATTGAGATCTAGCAGAGTGGCGCAAATGTGCAACCTTTGAGCTATTTTTAGAACAATTAATATTTATATTCTGTCTATGTAATATATTTTATCTATTGAACTATATTTTAGGTAGTTTATTTATTATTTATCTATTATTATTACTTACACACAATATTGAGAAAAAAATGAAAAGCTCTTACCTTTTTTATTATCCTCTTTGACTGATTAGATATGTTAGAATATATGAGGACAACGTGCCATGTTTATGATGAATGATGAATGTAATAAAGCGTTAAGAAAGATAGTGCAAGATATAGATATGTTGAAATAATAATTATGTTGTATGATAAGATGAAGAATATAATATGTTATCTGTTCAATTATTTATTTAGGCACCCTTAATCTGAACTCCCTTTTGATCGATCTGAATTAACCAATGAATCTCCCTTGTTTCTATATTACTTGATGTGTCATCAATTAAATTAGCTGGAATAATCTCACTCTTAGCAGAGTAGCGCAAATGAGCAACCCTTATGCTAATCTATCTAGAAATATATTTTAGGTAGTTTTTATATTATTTAATTATTTATCTATTCTTAATTATATTATATTAATAGTTAAGTTAACAATGAAAAGCTCTCTGTCATCATAAATAATTACTTCGAAATGAATAAATAGATTGGAATAGTCAACAGAGTCCTACCAATAATATTACCAATTAATTGTATTATTTCAGAACTCAATAGACTATATTATTTAATATGAAGAGCCATAGCAGATAACATGAGAGAAATAAGCACTGGAAAATTAGATTAGAGAAAGAAACACTAAAGTTAAGAAAGGAGATTTCAATCTTAACGTCATTTCAGAAAAATCAATTAAGTTCTGAAACTCAGTAAGACTAAGTACAAAATATAATAAGAGTAAGACGAGGCAACAAATTAGTAAATGCGATCCCTAGAAGAAAATTGAGTGTTGGAGCAAAAAGTAAAAGGTTAAGAAGATATGAACGAAACGAAAAAAAAAAAAAAAAAAAAACAATCGAATGTTTAACATTATCATGAAAGATTGTAAAGAAAACTGAGAAATGATGAAATCAAAGTTACTGAACCTCCAAGAAAAGAGGAGATTGAAAGATTTTGGAAAAACATCAATGAAAATGAAAGACAACATAACAATGAATCATATTAGAAGAAAGAAATAATAAATGATCCGAAAATAAATATTAATGCAATGGAATTTGGAGAAATAATGCAAAAAGAAGTAAAGGAAGTCCTCATGAAGCTTAATAATTGAAAGGCACCTGGACCTGATAAATAAGTTCAGAATGTATTGTTAAAGAAGGTCACAGTACTTATAAGCCCCCTTACAAAATGTTTGAACAATTTAATAGATGGAGGAGGACCCATTTCAGAATGATTGACAATAGGAGACACTAACCTCATACCAAAATCTGAAGAAACTAAAAATCCAACAAAATACAGACCTATAACATGTTTACTTACCGTGAACAAAACTCTAACAGCAATAATAGCATCTAGAATATACAAAAATGTAGGAAACAATAATATAATAAACGAAGAACAGAAAAGATGCATCAGAAATAATATGGGTACAAAAGACGAATTATTTATTAACAAACAAAATGATTCTAGAAAATAGTAGGAAGAACTAGAAGCATCTAAAAATTACCTGAATAAATTAAAAGAAGGCATATGACAGTGTTTTCCATAGCTGGATAATAGAATGGTTTAAAATATACAAAATAAATTAAAAAAAATAGTAGATTTTGTAAAAGGGGTGAGGCAAAGGAGGGTCAATTTAAATCTAAAATATGAAAAGGGCCTGATTGAAGTGGAAAGAATCAAAATGAAAAGAGGTATTTTCCAGGGAGATTCGTTATTGCCATTGCTCCTCATCTTGGCCCTTAACCCTTTAAGCAATCTAAAAAATAAATTACGAAATGGATTTAGAATTAACTCAGGTAGCGAGAAATTAAGCAAGTGTAAGTAGCGCACAAACAGACGAGGCAATCAAATAGTCATAAAGTTTTCTGAAGATAAATGTGCTTTCCTCACACTCAGGAAAGGGAGAAGAACGGAGAATTAGAATATCACGATAGACGATACCATCATAAGGCAACTGGAGCAAGAAAATACTTATAAATATCTAGGAATGGAGGAAGTCGGAGAAGGTGAAAAATAAGATGATGAAAGAGAAACTAGAAAGAGTATATTTAAAAAGAACCAAATCGATATTAAAATCGAAAATGAGTGCAAAGAAATTAAATGGAAGCCATCCAGACATTAGAGGTACCTTTCACCATATATAGCTGTGGAGTGATAGATTGGTTCCAGGATGACCTTAACAAGATTGATATAAAAAACAAGAAAAATGTAAAAATGCTTAAAATGATTTATAAGGAACAGATCTTGTCTAGACTGTACCCAGAACGCAGAGGAGGAGGCATGGGGTTGGGGGATGATGGATTACATATACAAAAGAGAAGTAATAGGGATGGTCAAGTACCTGGAGAGCTCAGAATACATAACTCAAATGGGTGTATCAAACACGAAATTAAAAAGAAAACCGATTGCATGAATACGAACAACATTAGAATAGAACCAGGCCAAAGGTAGGAAGAACAAACGCAAAAGGAAAAGACTAG
This sequence comes from Trachelipus rathkii, assembly GCA_015478945.1. Taxonomy (NCBI): domain Eukaryota; kingdom Metazoa; phylum Arthropoda; class Malacostraca; order Isopoda; family Trachelipodidae; genus Trachelipus; species Trachelipus rathkii. Next base: position 1,923 of record JABUQX010006593.1, on the reverse strand, counting down.
AATATTAAAAGATAAATTTGAAGCAGAGAGGAAGAAGAAACATAAAAACCAATGGAGACAACAAGCAATGGCAAAGGAATACAAGAATATAAACAAAAGGGATAAGAATAAATCAGAGGAGATATTCACTGGGGGACTATTACAAGTAGAAGAAGAAAATGATTATGGCCACTCAAGACCGAACAATCGGAACAAGATGACATAGAAATCGTATAGAAAAGGAGAACATCAGCGGAAAATGTAGAATGTGTGACCAGGACACAGAATTTGTTCCTCACATTTTAGCAGGATGTCAGACTCTGCTAAATAAACAACTATATACTGAAAGACAGAACACCATCTGCAGATTAATCACCTTTATAGCAAAAGTAGAAGAACAACTTTATAGTAAAGCGTATAGTAGAAACCAACGAACGAACGAACATTCGTTTGCGAAAGAAAACGTACGTTGACATAATACTATATATTATGTTTATATATATATTATATTATATATATAATATATACTATATATAATATATATATATAATATAATAATATATATATATATATATATATATAGTATATATAGTTATATATATAATATATAATATATATATATATATATATATATATAATATTATATATATTAGATATTATATTTGTATATTTCCTTCCGTTATTGATATGGTTATTTTTATATATTAGTTTTTATTGAAAGCGTTAGTTTTTATAAATGTTATTTTATTAATTTTCATTGAGAAAACGTTGCTTTAAAAAAGATAAATAAAATAAGAAATAATAGCCTCCCCAATTTAATAATATTGTGTAACATTTGTTTATGGACGAAAATATCAAATTATATCGAAGCCAGCCGATTTTCATGAAACTTATATGAAATGTTTGAAATGCATCTTTGAAAAACAAAAAAAAAGCCATATCGTAAAAAAAAAGACGGTAAAATGAAACCTGAAAAAAGTGTATAAAGGTCTCCAATTTTTCATTTTTAATGTTCATTTTATCGTTGAGATTTTGTTAGCGTTATTGCAAAAAAATTTTATAGTAATTTTGTATTGCTAAGAATATTATTATTAAAATGAAGTCAAAATAAGATTAATTAATTTTTGTACAAATTTTTAGAGAATTGTTTTGATAAATTCCTCAAGTAAAATGTTTTTTAGTTTAGATATTAACTCAAAATTATTGTCTTTAAATTCTGAGGTGCGCAACATACAACCGGAAACAGAAAAAGTAGAAGAAAGGGTAAGTCGACAGGAGATCTCCCTCTACTCGTTGATGAGAGCTGTCAAATTCAAAATAAAATCAAACTCTGGGTTTCATAAGACCGTGACGACCCTCCACATGTACTCTCGTCATCCTAGGGTTCATCCCACTGGACCAGGCCCACAAGCATACTCCCTCATAAAAAACCCGTCATTCACTCCTGTTATGCGCACCTCTGCCAGACTCACAATAATTATTCAGACATTCCTTTACAGACTCAATCCAGTTTTTCTTCGATCTCCCAGTCAGTCAATTTCCAGAACGCTCAGCCACTATACATCCGTTAACCAACCGACTATCAGTTCATCCTTTCCATGATGACCAAACCTCTTAATACACCTTTGATATTCTCTCATTTACGCTTTCTCCACACCACACAACTCCCTAAATATATTTATCATTAATAATTTTTCTTCAATTATAACTCCCCCCAAAATTGGTTCATCGAAGACCAATTGTACCCAAGCACTATACTTCTATTCCACACCATAGTTTCAACCATGTCAAACATAACACTATGTAACAAAATACCCGCATGCATGCAAACCACCTCCTAGCCCATCCAATACTTACCCTTTGTACCCACATGGATTTATTTGGCAACCAACCTATCTTCCTACCATTCAAACTATCTACTACATCTCTCTCTGTGCGGGTCTG
>JABUQX010006592.1:5000-7500 GCA_015478945.1 Trachelipus rathkii | reverse complement strand
TTGAGGTCATAGCGATCTCTGACAGCTAAATTCTCTGGTTGAGAGATGGGGAGATTAGTTCGAAAGAAAATGTCCATGTGTTTGAAGGCTCGCATCTTTAGTTTTGTAAAGTTTGACCTACATAGTCGACGTTGCAGTCAGCACATTTATATTTGTAAACGATGTGTGACCTCAAGTTCATGGGGATGCTTCCTTTAATCTTAAAGAAACTGCCAATTGAGTTGTTGTTGTTGTTGATATATAACGCATTGTGGAAAGTTTTTGTTTAAGATGTTTCTAATCTGAAAGTGAAGATCATTGAAATGTAAACGTAAACAGGAAGTTTAGGAACATCCTATGCAGTAGTTTTAGGGCGATAAGTGTTATCGAGAAACGAATAAACAAGTTTATCAAAAAGGTTAGAGGGATAAAGATTAAAGCTAGAAAATTTACGGCGAAAGGTGATTTCTTCATGAAAACTTCCAATCAGAAGAAAAACAAAAGCTTGTATATGCTGGCCTTAGGCACGCAATTTTTGAATAAAGGAGATAGAAGTAAGAATATTAGTTCCCAAAGTAAAGTTTATAGTGGGCTTGCGATTAAATAGAAGTGAAAGCCCACTAATGTTTTTCTTGGAACTAATTTCTTTAGTTCTATCTCCTTTAATCATAATTGTAATAATACGAAGCGTTTACGACAGAATGAATTTTAGTATTTTCTTTGCTTTTAATTTAGACCGTTTTCGTTTTTGTCATTTGTGCTTACGCTCCTCCATAAGAAATGCTCACCCAGTTTTAGCAAGAATTTCCTGTTTAAACGACCGCGATTTCGTGCTAGGCTTACTTTTGTTTTTAAACATGTTGGAATCAGCTTTTCTGATAGAGCACGTGCTTTTGGTAATAACAGAATAAAAAATAACAAATGGTTTATATTACAAATAATTGATCAACTATTTGTGATGGTTTATCCATTTGGAAGAATTAGATTTAAAGCGATTTTATTTGAATGAAACATTCATCAATTTAAAACGGGCCTACCACGCTGCCATCTTGTTTGGGGGACATTTGATTCGTAAGAACGTCCTTAATCCGGCAAAGCATGGGAAATTAGCAACCTAAAGAAGAATTAGGAAATTCCTTAACGTTTGTGTGAACATATTCTTACCATTTTTTGGTAAGTTTGACAAAAACGAATGCAAACTCGAGCATTTCTTACGTCTCGTAAACACAAATACAAAAGCGAAAACGGCTTTATATTAGCGCAAATTACGCAGAGGAGCACAGACGCAGGCTTTAAAGTGAGGGAGATTAAATCCAGCAGGAAGCACAGAAGATGGAAGAGAGTTCCACAGAACAGAGATGGCAGGAAAGAAGGAAGCACCGCAGCGAACTAGCCTGGAGTTACCAATATCTACACAAAACTCGTGCGCAGACACAGCACCTTGTGCTACGAGGGCATCGTAAAGGTGGTGGTACGCGAGTGATAAGTTCCCTCGAACACCTGCCGCTGCGATACCTATAGGATAGAGATAAAGCACCAACATCGCGCCGCAAAGATATAGGGTCAAGTGAACTGGAAAGTACAGAACAGTTTATAAGCCTTTTGGCCTTTGACTCGACCCTGTCCAAAAACCGGGTGAAACCAGAGCCCCCCTAGATATGAGAACAGTACTCCATACAAGGGCGGATGAGAACCTTGTATAGCTGGAGTAACTGAGAAGAGGAAAAAAAGTCTCGCAGTCTAAACAGAACTCCCAGTTTCCTTGAGGCCGCCCTAGCAACCGTTGTGATGTGAGGTTTCCAAGACATTTTTTTTGTTTATGTTAAGGCCAAGGATGTTTATATTGTCAACAGAAGAGACGAGAGAACCGTCGAAAGAGATAGAAAAGTTAGAAGGTGTTTTGGAGAAGGAGATTTGTAGAAGTTTGGTTTTTAAAGAATTGAATTTCACAAGGTTGAGACGACCCCACTCGGAAATTCTATCCAGATTCAGCAGAATTAGAATTCGGATAAGATTAAGACGAGAAGCATTCGGAGAATAAAAGAGGGAGGCAGAATTTGAAATGGAAGTTTGAAGAAGAAGGGTCGAGTCTCGGCCATATGAGTGAATAGAGGTTAAATGTGAGGTGAGAGATCATTAATGAAAAGTAGGAATAAAGTAGGAGATAAGACAGAACCCTGAGGAACACCACTATTGACAGAAAAAGAAGAAGTAGCTCCATCAACCACAGCCGGTATTAAGCGATTTGAAATAAAGCTAGACATAAGTAAGCAAAGAGAAGAGGAAACCCAAAGGAGGGGAGCTTGGAGAGCAGTGACGCGTGCCATACCCGGTCAAATGCTTTGGATATGTCAAGCGCCACCACGCAAGTCTCCCGTAGTTCCTAAGAACGGGAAAAATATATCGGTTTAAATATGAAAAGTATTTCGCCAGTTAGACCATTGAACGCCAAAAGCAAGTATTGGCGATCGGGAAAGAAGAGAATGGAGATTCCAGATTGGTCTAAGAAACCGAGAGTTGC
>JABUQX010006591.1:0-31119 GCA_015478945.1 Trachelipus rathkii | reverse complement strand
TATAAATATATATATATATTAAATATATATGATATATAATATATAATATATAATATATATATTATATATATATATATATATAATAATATATAATATAATATGATATATAGATTAATAATATATATATATTATATATATATAAATAAAAATATAATTAATAATAATTAATATAATATATATATATATATTATATAAATAATATAATATATATAAATATATATATATAAAGATATATAGATATATAGATACATCCGTCAAAGGATGGCATATAACCGAACTTTTACTTACATGTCAGTAACATTAACGATATTATATACATCACTGCTTCAACTACTGTGCTACCCATTTATAATATTTATTATTATTATTATTATTATTTATAATTATATTATATTATTTATTATATATTATTATGTTTATTATTATTATTAGATCATTATTATTATTATTATATATATTAATATATTATTATATTATATATTTATTATTATATTATTATTATTATTATTATTATTAATTATATTATAAATTATTGTTTTGTTGTTTTAATTATATATATAATTAATTATTTATATTTAGTATATTATTATTATATTATTATTATATAATTAATTATTATTATTATTATTATTATTATAATATTGTTGAAGATGCTTGATTATTATGATATATTATTATATTATTATATATTATTATTATTATTATTATAATTATTAATATTATTATTATTATATTATTATTATTATTATTATTATTATATATTATTATAAGTATTATTAATATATTATTAATTATTATTATTATATTATTAAATTATCATTATTTTATTATATAATTATATTATTATTATTATATATTATATATTAATTATTATATATATATTATTATATTATTATAATTATTATTAATTATTTATAATATATATTTATTATTATTTATTTCATTATTACATTTTTTAATACTTTAATTATTATTATATTAATTGATTATTATTATTTATTATATTATATATATTATTATTATTATATTTATAAATGCAACAACTTCAAATTTTTGGTTGAACTGTCCTTTTGCAAGAAAGGAAAAACCTTGTAATAATCTTGTTAATTTTAATTCCAACAAAAATGATTCAACATTCCTTTTCTATTATTAGAATTGAAAGAGGATATTAAGATAAAATCAACAATAATAATAGACTAATAATTCTATAAAGAAATCAAAGATAAAGACGAAAAGAAAGTAAGAAAGAAAAATAAAAAGGAAAGAACGAAAATGAGGAAAGAGAAAGAAAAGAAAAGAAGAGAAAGAAAGAAAAATAAATAAATAAAAAGAAGAAAAAAAAAAAGATCGAAAGAAAAGAAAAAAGGAAAGAAGAGAAGAAGAGGAGCAAAAAGAGGGAGAGAGAGTAAAGGAGGGGGGAGAGGAGGGAAAAAGAAGAGAAGGGGAGAAAAAGAAGGAGAAAGAAGAAAGAAAAATATGAAAAAAAACAAAGAAAAGAAAAATAGCGAAGAAAAAGAAAAGAAAGAAAATAAAGAAGAAAAGAAAGAAAAAAATAAATAAAGAAAGAAAAAAGGAGAAAGAAAACATTAATAAAAAATAAGAAAGAAAGTAATGAAGAGAGAAAGAAAAAGAGAAAAAAAGAAAGGGAAAAAAAAGAAAAGTAAGGAAAAAAAAAAAAAAAAGAAGAAAGTAAGGAAAAAAAAAGAAAGTAAAGAAAGGAAGAAAGAAAGAAAGAAAGAAAGAAAGAAAAGAAAGAGAAAGAAAGAAAGAAAGAAAAAAGAAAGAAAGAAAGAAAGAAAGAAAGTGAAAGAAAGAAAGAAAGAAAAGAAAGAAAGAAAAAAAAGAAAGAAAAGAAAGTAAAAGAAAAGAAAAGAACAAGAAAAAGAAAAAAATTATAGAAAGTAAAGAAAGAAATTAAAGAAAGAAGGAAAAAAGAAAGAGAAAGAAAAAAGAAAGAAAGAAAGAAAAGAAAGAAAGAAAGAAAGAGAAAAAATAAAATAAAGAAATAAAGAAAGTAATAAAGAAAGAAAGAAAGATCTTTTAAAATAAATGAAAAGAACGAAATTCGACTTATCAGTAATGCCATATTATTTCTCTTAACAATGAAAAGCGATTCCTAAATAGAAACTTTTTTAGCGCTACCACAAATACTAATAAAAAAAGCAAAAATTGATATAACTTTATCCATTATCATTCTCGACGCTATCCCCAAAATCCAAGTTTTGTGTTTGTCATTCGGCGAAGCACAAAAAGCTCCCTCTATTGGCTGAAGCTCCGCTTTTGTTGACTGAGTCGTCTAATGAAAAAGACGCTAGAAAAATCCGCAGCTCCTTTTTTTTTTAACTCAACAATTTTTTCTTCCCCACCATTATTATTATTATTATTATTATTATTCTCCCTTATTTCGCACCTATTCTTAGCAATGATTTTTATACCAATTGGCATTTCTTAACAGTGCGAAATGAGCTTTGCTTATTATGAAAGAATTTAGGGATATATGAGAGAGAGAGAGAAATTAAATTTCGCAACGAAATATTAGTATAGGAACTAAGAAACTTCGATTGAGAAATAAGAAAGAAAAAAAAAACAACTATTGTTTAAAAGCATTTATAAAGAAGAGAACGTTGTTGATATTGTCCCAGAGCTGTTTACAGACGTAGCACTTTCCATTCTCAATTCTTATTGGGTTTCCGCTCATAGTATTAAAAAGAATCGACCCATTCTTCATCCTTAATATCTCGATGTAATAGTGTTAATTATTGTTGATATTATAAGTTAATATATAATATATATATATAATATATATATATATATATATATATATAATAATATATATATTAAATATATAGAATATATAGAATTATATAATAATTATAATTATTATATTATATACTATATATATGGGAGTATGTGAGGGGGTTGCAGGGGCACTGCCCCCCCTAAATCTTGGCCGAAATAAAAAAAAAAAGAACCTTATTCGTTTGCCAGACGACGTTTTAAGCGTTTATTAGTTAGAAAAACTGAAAAAGATATATTTCAATCCAAAGATAATGAAGGAGTGAGTAATACTAATTACTAGCGTATTATAAACATACATTTTTTCCTTAGTTTCAAATGATCAAGCATTTTCAATCGTCTTTGATGTAGTTCTTTTTCTGCTTTTCATACATCTAGCTTCTTCTAACAGTATTCTCCGCTAGAACTCCCAGTATGTCGAGTTAGCATTTGGCGGCTGCCAAAGTTCATAATATATATAATATATAATATATATATATAATATATATATATATAACTATATATATATATATTATAATATATATATATATTTATATATATATATATATTATAATATATATATAATATATAGATATATATATATATATATATATAAATATATATATATATTATATATATAATATATATTATATAGATATATATATATAATATAATATATATATATAAATAATATATATATATTATATATTATAATAAATATAAATATTAAAATAATATAATAATATATGATATATACATATATATATATATATATATATATATATATATTATATATATTATAAATATATATATATATAATATATATTAATATATTTATATATATATATATATATATATATATATAAATATATATAATATATATATATATATATTATATATTATATATATATATATAGGCCCTATATATATATAATAATATAATATATATATATAATTATATATTATATAATAATATATATATATCATATATATATATAATTAATATTAATATGATATCATCAACCATTTGCCCAACCCCCCCTCTAAAATGAAATCCTGCCTACGCCCATTATATATATATATAAATATATATTATATAATATATATAAATATATATAATATATATAATAGATATATATATTGATATATAATATATATATATAATTAATATAATATATGAAACAAAGACTATCTCTATAATGATTAATTGGCCCTATTCAAGAGATCACTTTGATATAGCAAATAATAAAATAGTTTTGGAATAGTGAAACGTTCTTTATTTATTTCTTTAGATTACCTTTGAACATAAATTTATTATTAAATTTAATAATATGACAATTGCTATTATACTTGTTGCATTTAAATACTTTCAATATTAAATTACCATTACAATATCAATTTTATGACCGAGAGAGCGTCAAGATGTTCGCACTCTGATCTACATTTTCTAACTAACTGAATTCCCATAGGCACTCCAAGGGTGACAAGAGTCACCTCGGTGACCTTGATAATATACAACAAGAAAGAAGGCACCAATTATTTCGGCTTTTACAACAGGACTTATACAAGGTTTTCTTCCAACTGTGTACCAGAAATCTTGGTAGCACTTACATATATCCTTTATAAATTTTATACAATGTAACGAGTACGGTACATAATGGTTATCTCAAAAGTTGCCTGTAACACCCCCTTCTGACAATTTTAAAAAAAAAGTTTAGGATAGAGGAGACAGTGGCTACTAAAGTTAGAGGGTAAAACAATAATTTTCACCTAACATAATAGCTCTCCTACTGGAGGCAATTCTTCATTTCTATGTAACACCTTTACTTTAGGCGTTTTTACCATCTGAAAGAAAACGGATTGTATTTTTTTTTTTTTTTTTTTTCTTTTAAGTGTTATATTTTTTCTTTCTAAATCTACTAAGTTATAATATATGCGAACGTTTCCGTTAAATTTCCTAAAGGAGTTTCCATTTTTTTCGCATAAGTAACGTTCTGTTTATTAACTTTTATAACTTTAAAAGGGCCGACATAGCGGGGAGCTAATTTGCCGGTATTAAACTGTGTCTGCCGCACCACGACAAATTTTGCCTCATGTAACCCTTTAGGCACAAAGACGTGTCGATTTTTATAATTGGTGTGTGGAGCCAGCGGCTGCGCCAAAAGGGCGGCTAGCTTTTTAACATATGCATTATATTCTATTGGGGCCGTTTCCGAAGCAGGATCCACTAATCCACTAGGTATTGCTATATTTTGGCCAAACATCAAGTTTGCGGGGCTGAGACCGTTCTTTGTTATCGGCGCGAGTCTCAGAGTGAACAACACCATAGGTAAGAGGCTCGGCCAGTCGGAGGGGCTTAAATCATGTTCCTGCAACATACATCTCAGACAAGCCAGCAAATTCTTATGACTTACCTCCAGGAGGCCATTACATCTAGGATTTGAGCTACACGTAGTCCGGTGCTCCATTCCCACGGCCCTACACACTTCCTCAAACAAGCGACTAGTGAAATTCGCACCTAAATCCGAAATAATTACCTGAGGAATTCCCTAGAATGGAAATAGCTCGTGAATGAATGCATTTAATATTTCTCCCGAATTTATTTCTTTGAGAGGCACAGCAAACAAGTACTTACTGCGCCATATTTCTTGAATAATTTTGTTAACCCTAATAATAGCTTATTTACTGGCAAATATTTTTTTTCTGTTGTATTAAAAGACCCACTATAAAAAGCAAAAGGAGTCCCATTCTCATCGTCCGACATAATTACCGTATTAAAAGCTTTATTATTTGCATAAATGTACACTTTGAGAGGCGCATCGACTGCTGGGAACCTGAGCCGAGAGGCGTGACGAATCGCTTGTTTTATATCTACAAAGGACTTCTCAGCCTCGGGAGACCACGTGATTTTTTTATTAGAGCTATTTTTTCCCTTTAAATAATTATACAAAGGCAATGTTAGATTTGTAAAACACGGTATATTTTGACGGTAAAAGGAAATTCGGCCAACAAACGAACGTACTTCTTTTATGGTTACCGGCCGAGGAACATTAATTATTTCCTTAACTTTTTCAGATAATGGCGCAAGCCCTTCTTCCGTCAAGTCAAAACCCAAATAACTTAATCTTTTTACCCCAAATTCGCATTTTTTTTTTATTTAAACAAATTTTAAAATAATTTAATCTCTCAAATACTTGTTTAAGTACCAACACGTGGTCTGATAAATCTTTGGTCCCTATCAAAATATCGTCTAAATACACGTGTACACCGGGAATGCCTTGAAGTAATATAGTTAAAAATCTCATGAAACATGAGCTCGAATTTTTAAATCCCATCGGTAATTGTCTAAAAGAAAAATTGCCGATCATTGTACTAATAGTAAAATAATGTTGATCGGCTTCTGCTAAAGGCAGCAGATAGTATGCGTTCGTGACGTCAAGTTTACTTAATACCTTTGTCCCATGAAGCCCACTAAATATATCATTTATATTCGGCATAGCAAATACATCATTTTTCGCCACAGAATTAAGTTTTCTAAAATCACACACGATTCGTACCCCTCCCCCATTTTTTTCCAACGCGCTGATGGGGAAACTCCATTGCGATGGTGCCCTCTTTAAAACTTTCGCTTTTACTAAATTTAATAGCTCCCTCTTTGTTTGTTCGAATAGTTTATGAGGGATACGACGAGGTTTCATTTTTATTGGAACTCCGCTTATATTAGTTTTATAAGGAAAGAGTGAAGCTAATTCCTTCAAGATAGCAGTTGGAATGCTCGTCTCCTCTCCCCCACGTAAAGCACAAGTATCCCTCCCCCCATTTCTATTCTTAAGTTTCGACTCAGCGTTCCCCCCTCCCCCAAATTCTCTGAACAAATCATCCCAAGCTTTAAGCTGCTCTTCCCGAACCTTAAAATTTTCCGGTAAATATGCATTTATAAATAAATGTTTAAATTCAACTACCAGATTATTAACTATAGGTATATCACTAAAAAGTTCATTATGAGCTACAGAAGAAGAAAATTGAGAGAGAGTATGAATAAAAGCCTTATCTCTACAAATTGTTTTATCACACAAATTTATACATTCCTTGCTCTGAGTATCAGTTAACATATCTGTTTCAAAATTAATATTAAACGAAATTTTTTTTAAAAACGGCATACCTAATATGCAAATTGGCAATTTAGTTGTTAAAAATTCTACATCATAAGTTCTCTTTAAACCAAAATCAATTGTAACAATTTCGCGTGAGTATACGTCAATTACGGTATCATTGGCTGCTTTAATTTGACCAATAATCGATATATTATTATCTCCATCCATAGGGAGTAAATTGATCTCACTACCACTATCTAAAATAAAGACTCTTTTTGATATTTTATCCATAATAGTATAAAGTTTATAATCTCTTACATTATTTAATACAGACATATTATTTATGACCGGACTTTCTCCTGTGGGAGCATCCGTCGTTAACATATCTTGTGCGTCGGTAGAGGCCAACGTGGGTATCGTATGGGTTACATCGATACTCTCATCACTATTCGGGATACTCAGAGCCTCGTTGTAAGGAGGATAACCTCCTTGTACATGCCATAGAGCGCTTTGCCCGTTACTCTTAAAATTACTCAAAGCTACCTCCCTATTATTATTATTATACCCATTAGAATACCAAACATACCTATTATTATTCATATTATTATTATAATTATTATTAAACCTACTAGTATACGCATGCAAATTATTTACTTCAGCAAAATTCCCATAATTAAAAATACGATAATTTTCATCTAAAATATTCACCTCCCCCCCTAACTCCTGTTCGAGGGGGGATCTGATGCGTTTCCCTGCCTTCTTTGGGGATGTGACTCATGGACTTGCTGACTTTCTCCATTTGGCGGGAATACCAAAGAATACATAGGACAAAATTCCGAATGACAGGTGTAACTTCTATGGAGGAATCTGGAGTGTGGTTTACATAACTCGCCTAGCAACTCCGCATTTACAGTGTTGCCTTGTTTACGATCTCTAGGAGCATTTCTTCTATTTTGAAATGATGGTTGTTCTTCTGTACGAGTCGGTTTGGCCGCGGCCTCACTCAGCTGTCCTGCGACCTTGGTGAGAGACTTGAGAAGCCCTTTCATCTCCCGAAAGAACTCTTTGTTGACTTTAGCCTCTTCTGAAACTGGGGAATTGTTGTTGTTGTTGTTTGTATTTCGACTCTCCTCATGTGATCCTCTCTCGTGTGTTGGGAACTGTTCTCCTTGAAGATGATTCACGGCCCCCCAATATTCTCTCCCCCTTCTCTCGTGGGGGGTTTCGTAGTCGTTCCTATAAAAGTTCTTATATAAGTTATCTGCTACTTTTGTAATTTTTTCAAGACTGCTATCGTCTGCCAGAGTCATTAAACTTTCTTGTATGCGAGATGGAAGCTCATTAATAAACAACTCATGAACAAACGGAGCACTGTTTTCAGCAAGCAGATCGAATCCTATTCTTCCCATAACATCACGAACTCTTGCCAAGTAAACTGAAGGAAGTTCTTCTTTTTTTCTTCCTTTTTTGAAAATTTCACTGATTTGACTTCTCAAATTTGGGGCGTAAGCTTCCTCTATCGACGCAATTAACTTTTGAAAGCAATCTCCCCCAATGGAAATTTGATGGTTGCTACAATATCATGGGGAAGGACGGAAGCCAATATTCTTACGCGTTCTCTTGGATCATCCACTCCATTAAGTTTGAAAACGGTAATCGTAGTGTGTAACCAAGTCATCATATTACGCAAATCTAACTTTGGAATGGCGCCAATCGGCAGACTGGTCTTTGGAGTCCCCCCCAACGAGGGGGAGACTGTGGGGGTAACAGATCTTGCTCGTAGCGGGGTATGTAGGTCCTGACTTCCTTCCCCATCGGAGTTCGAATTTGAATTTTCTTCTCTTCGAATTGGAGATTTGGGGGATGAGTGGGGAACTGCAGCTGCTTTTACTGTAGTACTTGACTTTCCCCTACCCCTCCCGGTCTTAAATCGGGGAGATCTTTTTTTATGGCTAGGCATGTTAAATTCTCTTCTGCCCGTTTCTTTTTTTTTTTTTTTTTTTTTTTTTTTTTTGCCGGTGATATTATTTGAAAAGGGAAGCTCTTTTCACAAGGACTAGCGACTTTAAAATAAAGGGATTCTTCACGCTATTCCTTATGTAATAAAGTTTATGAGAGCTATTGACCAAACGCACTAAGACTTTATTTTGTTAATTCCTTTTTTTTTTTCTTCACAGTAATGGGTCACTTCACTTAGCACTATATTTGTTTTTTGGCACTTTCACTTTCAATATCACCACTATTTTTTTTTTTCTTTTGTTTTGTGCCCCCCTAGATCAGAAAGGGGGGTTTTTGTCACTTGTACTGGGGCCCCCAAAACTATTGAAAAAAGACTTGATCTCTTATAATGCATTGAAATTGGGCCCTGATTCGAAGAGATCACTTTTGAGTTATAGCAATAAATAAGAATAGTTTTGGGAATAGTGAAACGTTCCTTTTAATTTATTTCTTTATTAATTATGTCTAATGACTATTTTACATGAACACACATTAAGATATTTCACAGTTCAAAATTTAATTGTTTTTAAAATACTTTCAATTTAATTACCATTACAATATCAATTTTATGACCGAGAGAGCGTCAAGATGTTCGCACTCTGATCTACATTTTCTAACTAACTGAATTCCCATAGGCACTCCAAGGGTGACAAGAGTCACCTCGGTGACCTTGATAATATACAACAAGAAAGAAGGCACCAATTATTTCGGCTTTTACAACAGGACTTCTACAAGGTTTTCTTCCAACTGTGTACCAGAAATCTTGGTAGCACTTACATATATCCTTTATAAATTTTATACAATGTAACGAGTACGGTACATATATATTAAATATATATATATATATATATATATATATATTTATTTATATATTTTTTTTTTTTTTTTTTATATTTATAAATTTATATACATATGTATAGATATATATATATATATATAATATATATATATATTCATCCTATTATTGCTTAATTTTTATTTTAGAATTTGATTTCATTTGTAATGGTTTATATTTCATTAATTATTTTGAATTTAAAATAATTGATTTATTTTATTATCAATAAATAATATCAATTATTAATAATTAATAATATTTGCTGAATTTGTAATTCTGTAATAAAACTTTATCAATATTATTAGATTATGAAAATATATATATTTTAAAATGTATGCTGTTTTGCACGATAAAAACAAAGAAATTTCAAGATGAAAATAAACGATGGTGAAAAATAAAAAATAAAAAAAATAAAATAAAATGTAAAAAAAAAAATTAAAAAAATTCTTTTAAGTTTCCCCCTTCCAAAGTTTTCTCCCACCAAAAGAATGGGCGAAAGGAAAGTATAAGGTTCCTAAAACAGTCGTTCAATGGAACACCGTCAAAAACACGTTTTCGATAAAAAAGGGCGAAAAAAAAGGAAAATCTATTTTTTAAGGGTAACTAAAAGCAAACAAACAAAAATAAAAAAAAGTATTCCTGAAAAGTACTTAACACGTTCAAAAATTTATGTAAACCCTCAAGAATTAAATAATAAAACATAGATTGACGCACAATAAAATAGAATAATATTTCTAGACATTTAAGTTGAGAGAGAGTTTTGGGGGGGATGACTTTAAAAAAGAAAAAAAAAAAAAAGAGTATAATAAAAGGACCAAAATTATTGGCGATATGAAGAAGAATGTGATTGACGTGTGCTTTCGCGCTAAGATGATAAGGCCTTCGAGAGGCGGTGCGACAATAGGAACCCTCGAGAGGGTGCGACAGATACGAACCCCTCACAATGAAAGAAAAAGTTTGGGCATCTAAAATCGGATGTATGAATGATAAAAGAAACGAATATTTGAACCCATTCTTATTCTCTCCTCTCTCTCTCTCTCTCTCTCTTCTCTCTCTCTCTCTCTCTCTCTCCTCTCTCTCTCTCTACTCTCTCTCTCTCTCTCCTCTCTCCCTCTCTTCTCTCTCGCTCTCTCTCTCTCTCTTTTATATATATTTATTATGATATTTATTTATTTATAAATACAAATATATATATCATATCTGTATATATATATATTGTATTTATATAAATATATATATATAATATATATATTGATTTATATAAAATAGTATATATATATGTCATCTTTTTTTTTGCATCAGTACTTTTCAAGTAATTTTATTTTGTAGATTCAGCAAACTGTAATATTCATACTACTGATGGACCTTATTAATCCTAGGGTCTCTTTTATGATTTCAAACAAAACTTACTGAAAATGTAAAAAATATGTTGTAATTAAGGAAAATCGTAATGTAAATCACCGGAAATCGTAAAAAATATTTTTAAATATTTTTAAATATTTTTAAATATTTTAAACATTCAAACTATTTTTGCCAGAAATGTTTTTAATTAGAAAAAAAGTTAATAAAATCCATTGGAACCCACGATACAAATGCATGGTGCACGAACATTTTTCTATGGCCATGCATAGGAAAAAAAATGATGTCAAATTGACATAAATTTTTCAATCAACACCGGTTAATCTCAGGAGCGAAAATTTTACATCATTTGATTAATATTTCAATCAAAGCCTTTTCATATAATTTTCTATATCATTATGATATAATTTTTTTATATCACGAATATAATATTTTATATCCTTGGCCACCATTATTTAGTAACTTAAACCATTTTCAAATTCTTATGAAAATTAAATACAATAGGTAATGTGTTTTACTTTGTCATTATTTACTAATATGACAAAGTAAAACTCATTATCTACATACATCTATTTTTCACACTTTAGAATTTGAAAATTCTTTAAGTTAATTTAATAATGATTGCAAAAATATAAAATACTATATTATATAATTTATCATACTTTAGGAAAATGAAAAAAAGAAAATTATTTTACCTCTCGTATTTAATTTTATAAAGAAACTATAAATATTTTAAGCTAATAATATTAGAAAATATTGACAATATTACATATCTTTATGGTATACTCCAATATTTTTTAGTGCAAAGGAATTAAGAAAATTTTTAAAGTTATTAACATCACAGTATAAAATGTTTTCATCATTAAATAAGTTGCTTAGAAATCATTGCACATCCCCTATTTAACCAAACACTAACAAATAAATGAAAATTGTGAGTTGACAAAGAAATAATATGGAATCAATCTTTTTTAGTTTTTATAAGGGAATGACAATGGTACACGAACAAACCTATTAGCTTCATTTCTTATTACACTGTGAAAATATTGAATAATGTTATATAGAAGTAAATAAATAAACCTTTCACTTTTAAATAATCCGCAAAATACCTTATTTACGAAATAATCAGTTAAACAAGTATAAAAATTAAACGTAAAAATTTAAAAAAAAAAAATAAAAAAAAAAAAAAAAAAAAAAAAAAAAAAAAAAAAAAAAAAAAAAAAAAAAAAAAACATGTTTCTTCTCAAATGTGTAAAATACCACCAAACTAAAAATTAAAACTTCTTTCAAAAGTCTATAGTTTTTAAAATAGTAACTTTTTTTGGCCAATTCCTAGATAAGCAGGCAATGATAATTTTGGTACTTTTTTTAGAATTTCTGACACCTTTGAAGTACAATTTGTTGAGTTAAGTTAAAAATAGTAAAAAGATAGTATTTAAGGGACATCATATTGAAGAAATGTTTTCCATCGATGAAAAGAGAATTATTTCCCCAGCTGTAATTATATAATATATATATATATATTATATATATAAAAGTTTAGATATATAGGCTGCCTATATATATTATACTATATATTAAAAATATATATATATATATAATATATATATAATATATATAAATATATATATGATATTATATATATTATATATTATATAATATATATATATATATATATATATATATATATAATATATATATATATATATATAATTATATATATATTATATATATATATATATAATATATATATATATATATATATATATAAAAGTTTTGAGAGTAGTATAGGCTGCCACTGAAATATTAATGATTAACAACCAATAAAATGCAATGAAAAGCATCTCATCTGTTGTTTCTTGGAAACAAACTCTAGATATTTGGGCATCCACTGACTTTCGAATGACATGAAAAGTATAGTTACATGGCATGCCCAGTCACGTGGAAATTTAAGGAATATGGCATGTGATGTTACATGGAAAATCAAGTAATATGGCATGTGAAGCTATATGAAAAGTCAAGCAATATGGCATGTGAAGCTAAATGGAAAATCAAGCAATATGTCATCTGAAGCCACATGGAAAGTTAAGCAATATGACATGTGAAGCTACATGGAAAGTTAAGCAATATGACATGTTAAGCTACATGGAAAGTTAAGCAGTATGACATGTGAAGCTACATGGAAAGTTAAGCAGTATGACATGTGAAGCTACATGGAAAGTTAAGCAGTATGACATGTGAAGCTACATGGAAAGTTAAGCAGTATGACATGTGAAGCTACATGGAAAGTTAAGCAGTATGACATGTGAAGCTACATGGAAAGTTAAGCAGTATGACATGTGAAGCTACATGGAAAGTTAAGCAGTATGACATGTGAAGCTACATGGAAAGTTAAGCAGTATGACATGTGAAGCTACATGGAAAGTTAAGCAGTATGACATGTGAAGCTACATGGAAAGTTAAGCAGTATGACATGTGAAGCTACATGGAAAGTTAAACAATATGACATGTGAAGCTACATGGAAAGTTAAGCAATATGACATGTGAAGCTACATATAGGGCTCTACCTGTTTAGTTTAAAGTAGAAAAAACCTTAAGGACTCACTTTTGAATGAATTAAAAACTTCCCCATCAATTTGATTTATTAGGTAGCTTTCAATGCCTATAAAAAAGGGTAAAAATCTTTTTTTTTTTTTTTAGCTAATTGAGTCAAGTAGAATTTTGCAGTCGGATTAAACTGTGATGCTGAGTGATATTCAAAATTATTTGGTCTTTTTACGGCGTTATTTTTAATTCTATTTTGTCTAAACTGTTATGATTGTTAAGAAAAGACTGTTCAACTAATCCCTCGCACCCAGGTGATTCCAATTAATTTCGAGCAGAACCCTAGTTTAGGAGAAGAGCTATATGTAGTATGTTTCCGCTAAAGTGACTCAACCGTCTCATGGCAAGGCCCCGGGTTTTTTTAAACAAAATTTAATAAACAAAATAAACAACAAATTAATAAACAAATTTTTTTAAAATTTGTAACTAGATCGATCACAACAGACAAGACGACAAAAGCCGAAAATTGTATTTGTCAATGTTCATTACGTGCTAGTATTTTACCCTATATCCATCACCTCCATCCGGGATTCAGAGCCGCAGAGCCAGAGCCGGAGCCAAAGTACGTAAGAGTCGCATAACTTTAAATATGATTTCTTTTGAGTATACAAAAAATTATCAAGGTTAATTAAAAGATGCATCTCGCCCTCTATATAAGCTTCGAAAATTTGATATTCATCAGATAAGGATAAAAGAATATCACTTTTTCAAAAAAAAAACAAACCAAAATTTTGAAAAAAAAAGTGAAATCCTATTGAATATTCTTTTTCTACGTTGTCCGACCAACTCAAATATTTTAGGGCTTGTATAGCCGTTGGCAAAGAAAATACTATCTTTTTACTTAAATTAATTGTTTTGTACACTCAAAAAAGAAAATTTCAAAATTTCCAAAAAATATTTTGTTGAAAATTTGTTCCAAGAACAATCCCAGAACTATTGGATATACTAACAAGTAATCTTAAGTTAAAAATTGTGCATCTCCCAAGACTGCATATGCTCTGACAATTTCATCCAGATATTCTTAATAAAAGAAAAAAGTTTATCGCAATTTTTCATTTTAAAACCCAAAATTTGAAGTGGGGTTTTGTGAAGTTTTGATTTAATTGCTGTGAAGCAATCCAAATTTAAAAAAATCCAAAAAAACAATACTGTGTTGCGCATTGTAGGTTAATGGACCCATCAAGGTATATTTCTCAAGTAAATAGTAAGAATTATCGAAATAAATTGTAAAAAAGTTGAATAGGGAGGCAATGTGCAAAATATAGGTGGTGAAAAAATGAAAAATTCTGAAAAGAGTGATGACTACAGACAAAGAAAAAAACACCTCGAGTTTTAGTTAGTGGTCAGAAAAAGCTACGATTTGTTTTCTTTTCTATCAAAATTAGATGCAAATAAGAATTTTATGTCCATTTTTAGAAAGGGGGAAAATTGGGCTCAAGATCCGTAAGCAAGTATAAACCATTGGCAGTAATGTAACATTAATAAGTAATTGAAAAATAAAAAAAAAAAAGATATCAAAAGTTTGTCAACAATATAAAATTTTTTAATATTATCTCTCAACAACAAAATGATTGGAAAATAACTTCCTTCGTTTATATTGTGAAGCTACGATGAACACTCATTAAAGCTAATTCTGTTAGTCTGAGCTTTTCTTCTCCTGTAGAAATGAAAAAGTATGTTTTGAGCTTTTCAGAGTAGAGAAATATTATTTTGTTTGAATGTTCACGTTTTAAAATAATATATATAATTATATCAATATATTACAGAAAAATAAATATTATATTATACTATATAATATATATATATATAATAATTTACTTAGAATGGGAGAAGATATGATTGTAATATATATAAATTATAATATAAATATAATTATAAAATTAATTTATATATATATATATAATATTCATAAAACAAAGCAGAGAGAAGTAGATACAATTAATAAAATCGCAACATAATCATTTGAATATTTATTTCTAATATATACTTTACATTTGAGAATAGTATAGATATAAATTAAATTATATAATATAATATAAAGTATAATACAAATTAAAAATATATCTATTACCATAAAAATTTCGCTAAATAAGATTTTCATGTTTCATAAATTATATAAATATATATATATATAATATATATATAATATAATAGAAATATATCGAAGGTCCTCCGTCATTTTTCCTCTTAGGTCTGATTGCATAATGCTAGGAGATGCAGAAAAAAGCCTTATAAATCGATTCAACGCTAACTGCTTTGAGGAATAGAGCAGTTCGGACGCTTTCGACTTAAGGCTCTTCAATATCATAGTAAGCTTTTCATTACTTCATTTCTTCTGAGCTTTCTGAAAAATGAAACATCTAAAAGGAAGGTAGTTAATGGAGGGATAGTTAGTATTTTCATCACTACAATATGTTTCAGAATGTATCATTTTTCTTCTTGAACTTTTCTGCAACCCTTTAAAAATTACAAAATGACCACGTTGCAAAGAAATGTGCAGATTAAAGCTTTTTCCGTTGTTGATTTTCTGTTAGGCTTAACTTGGCATAAGATAGGATCAATTAAACAAAAGCATGTCTTATTAAAATATCCTTTGTCAATGATAAAGAAAGAAAAATATTCTCTTCCTGTACCCAATGAGTTCTTTGTATTTCTTCACATCTTAAAATAGATAGAAATATAGGTTGAAGTGAATTTATTAGGATATAATTCAAATTGAAACACATAACAGTACAGTGTTAAAATTAAACTTCGAAGTTTTTGCAATTGGCATTTTTGAGATATGGGAAGTCACAAGTCAGTGAAAAACAATGCATGAAGTGCATTGAAGTCAACCCCACAGAAAGATAACCACAATTCATAACTTTGTCAGTTCAAAATTTTTCTTGACTCCAACTCTCTATCTTTGGAAATGTAAATCACGACCCTCGTGAACTCCGACTCCGATCTCCGACTCCCGACCTCTTTTTGAAATATTATCCGGACTCCGGACTCCGACTCCGACTCCACCTTTTCAAAATTGCCGACTCCTGACTCCACTCGGACTCCTACTCCACCCTCTTCAAAATTACCGACTCCCGGACTCCGCGGACTCCGACTTCCGACTCCGACCTCTTCAAAATTGCTGAAGAAGGAATATTGGGTCTGTATTTTTGGAATTCTTAATTGAGTTTTTGATTTAGTTTTATTTTCAAATTAAGCTCAGGATTCAGATGCGGTCTTACAACTTCTTAAGAAAATCAGCTGAAATTCTAATGTTATGCATTTTCTCTGATGCTTCAACTAAAGGACTTACAAGATTTGTTCCTGACAGCGACGAAATTAATATAAAATTAAGTTAAAACCTCTGCACTTTTATATTATTAACAGATATGAGTGATGCTTAAAAATTTTAGTGTCTAAAAATTTCGGGGGCCATGCCCCCTGGCCCCCCCCTAAATACGCCACTGTAATATATATATTTAATATATATATATATATATATATATATATAATAATATATTAATATATAAATATATATATATATATATATATTATATATATATATATAAAATAATATATATATAATATATATACAAAACACCATATCCCGCATATCTGCTGGAGTGGTGTTGGTGGTTGATAAATTTTCAAACTATTAAATATAAAGCTTATCAACACCATTCACGAAAAGAAACAAATTTGATAGAAGGGGATTTTTCAGCCCCTTGCTATTCAGACGGTAAGATAATAATGTGTGAAATTTTCTTACCTATGACTTCGTAACTACTTTTGCGATAAAACCGGTCAGCTTCACTTTTCATAGTATTTTTTTAATTTCAAAATTATTTTCTTTTTTTTTTTAATTTTGCATTTCATTCTATAAAATAATTCAGTGTTTTATAAAAGCAAATGTTATGTCGAATAAAAAAGTGATGTGCATCCTCCATCTCGGATTTAAGATGAAAATATATTTTAACCTAAATACTTTAAAATTTTGAATAATATTCTCATTCTTTTTAAATATAAATTTTTTTTCCTTTACTAGATCTTTAAAACTTCAAAATCCCAAATTAACTCTCTTCTTTAAAAAACAATTCCCAAAAGTACTTTGTATTAGTAATTTTCCTTCTCCATAATTTACAATCTCTCTCCAAATAATTTAAATTAATAGTATCAGAAATTTCAATATATCATTCTGCAGGTCTTCCTGCTGCTTGCATTCTTTTTCATACTGCCTTCCTTATAACAGGTTTTCACCGCGTCCAAACTACTCGAATTGCAGGTCGATAATCATATTATATAATATATATATTATAATATATATATATATTTATTTATATATATAAATAATTAATATGAATATAATTTAAATATAATATATATATATATATAATATATAATATAAAATAGATAATATTATATACATATTTAATATAATATATATATATATTAATATAGTATATATATAATATATTAATATATATATATATATATATATAATATATTATATATATTATATTTATATATATAATATATATATAATATATATTATATGGACATTTATAAGTGGTTTGACTTCCGTTAATTTTAGGAGTAAATTAGGTTTAATTTGGTGGTTAAAGTTTGGTGTATAGGTATTAGCGGATTAGGTTATGGTTAGGTTAAGTTAGGTTAATAGGTAGTTTAGGCAGTTACCCAAAAATTTTAATGTATTTACCTCTAAAAATTATTAATAAAAATATCCAGGATTATAACTTTAATTATTGATTTTGCTTCGGAGTCAACCAACTTATAGGAATTAGCCTATTTAAATATATATATATATATAATATATATATATATATTAGATATATATTATATATAGATATTAATATATATACTATATTATATATATATTATATATAATATATATATAATATATATATATATATATATATTATGATATATAGTATATATATAGTATATATAGGATGCGGTGGAGAACGGACGCTTAAAAAAAACAGCCGAGTAGATAAAGATTTAGAAGAAAGGAATAATGAGAAAGTAATAATAATAAGTACCAAGAAACACAAGAGCTTGCAACGAGGGATTAGAAGTTGAGTGCTGGTGAAGGAATAAGATTTTGTGATTCCCCAGAGAGAAACATTTATGCAGACTTTTCAAATATTTAACCTTCTAAAAATACAAATTTACAGACTGTTACGAAAGTTTAAACATAAATAAAAAATTGAAAACCTAAAAGTCTACGATAGAAACGGTGAAGGAGCAACAAAATTTTAATCTAGATTCTTTTTGATTAAACAAAAAGTTATATAAATAAATTTATAAATGGACCAACATCTCATTTTTGGATTTAGTTATTTATTATAGATAAATATAAGAAGAAAGGACATTCGGCTGGAGTCAGCTCGTATAAGTCAAAGAAGAATGTGGGACGAGTCTACAAATATTTGGGTCCGGTTAGCTCAACTTTTTCGAACTACTCGTCCCAACTAGCGAAAGACCCAGGTAAATTTCGTCACTGGTGGAACGTTATCTGAATGTGGTTATTCTTTCATGCGCTTCCGGTCTTGCTGAGACAAAGTATGGAACACTTCTTCTGTTATACTAAGATTAGTGCCTATTATCACGTGAGTGGTGGTGTTAACTTGATAAAAAAAAAAAAAAAAAAAAATAAAAAAAATAAAAAAAACACAAAAATAAATAATATATATATATATATAATATATATTATAATAAATCAATATAATATAATATATATATCATTTATATATATGAGGTTATAATATATATTAAATATAATTAATATTATATTATTATATATATTATATATATATAATATATATTTTATATATATATATATATATATAGTATATATTATATTAATATATATATATATATATATAATATATTATATATAATAATAGTTATATATATATATATATATATATATATATATATAAGTTATATTATAATATATATATATATTTATTATATATTATATATATTATATATATATAATTATTATATTATATAATAAATATAATATATTATTATGAATATATATATAATATAATAATATTAATAATATATATATTATAATATATATATATATTATATATATATATATTATATTAAGATATAATATAAATATATATAATTATATAGTATATATATATTACAAACAATGCTCTATTGTAATAACATCTTTATTAACTTAATTAAATGTAACATTTTATATTTTGGATATATTATTATTACTTTATACTATATTTATTTCCAATTTCATTATATGTTGAGTATGTGCTTTCGCGCACGCTTCAAGCATTCTTATTTTAATGACGAAAAAGACAGTATTTCCCATAGTAATTTAAATATATTTTGTTTAGAAAAAGTTGAATATCATTTTTTTCTCCCTCTTCCATCACAATATGATCCGAATATACGCGAAAGTTTTAAACAGACCTAATAATCATTTTATGAATAGCATTTTCTATTCCCTAATCGCAACCAAAATTGCATTTCTTAGCTCGGCATTCATGAATGTCAATAAATTTTTTCCCCAAAGAAATTTAACTTCTCGAGAAAATATATTGACTCATTTTCTTTTTTAACTCCTCTATTTAACATCCAACATATATATATATATCAACAATTGTTGTAAGGTGTACAAAATTCTTAAGTATAATAAAATTGTTGATAATTCTAAAAAAGAGAATGTTTGTTTATCGTTTAAAAAAAGAGACTACAGAGCCATCCAAGAAGATAGAAAACTTTACAGGAGTTTATATATATATATATATATATATTATATATATATGTATATTTTAGTAATATATAGGTGTATATTATTATATATATATATAATATATATATATTATATATAATAATATATATATATATATATATTAAATTATAATATAATAATTAAATTGATAATAATTAATATATATTTAATATATAATATAATATTATAAATATATAATTATATATATTATATAATAATATATTATATTAAATATATTATTATATAATAATATATATTAAATATAATATTAATATATATATATATATATATATATTATATATATAATAGTATATAATAATATATATATTATAATATATATTAATAATATATATATATATATATATTAATTACTATATATAATATATATATATTATATATAATATATATATGAAATATATATATATTAATATATATAATTAATATATTATATTAATATATATATTACGAACGATTCACGTTTATGGTTTCAGTGTAAATTAAGGTGGTGTGTTTTTTTGGCTCGCCTCAGATAAGCGCAAGGTATTGTTCCTTCTCTATGTTTTGCATGTGTGATTCCCGGATCCTCGGTCTCTGCTAACGTGAACGGACACAAAAAATTCTCAGTCCGCAAGAGATTTCTGTAATATTACGATATTGCAGTTTACGCCTGTTGCTAAATGTGTGTATTACACTAATTCATAGCAAGTGTATCCACACACTAAGTCACTACCAACAGTAGGCCACCACTATGTACAACATTGAAACAATTTCTATTCACATTCAAATCACTCTTCTAGCATATCCTCCATATTGTTCAAATATCTGACTCTCTGTCAATTGTATAAAGGCGCATTATATTTGAATAACCTAATCCAATTATGAAGCAGAATCCAAATTAATAGGTAGGCGAAACCCACGTCCAGCTGTAATAGAGAGTAAAGCATTCTAACCAGGAACTACAGAATAGCGGCTGAAGCAATTGTAGGCTATGGCGCTAATTTGCCCGGGTATCAATCAATATATTCCGTGCACTTAAAACAATATTGTACCACTTAAATTTGTCAGAAAACTCAATTAATACATTATACTATTACTTTCCGTTGACAATTTCTATTCTACCCGAGGTGTAGTGTGTAGGATTATTTGTGTGGTGAGAAATGAAAATATATATATAGTTATATGTAAGTATTGTTATTATTTTAGTTATTATATATATATAATTATATAATATATTATATGACCGTATATCAACATTTACGAATATAAAGTATGTTATATATATATAATAATAATATATATATATATATATATATATATTATAATATATATATATATATATTAAGTGTATGTAAAGCTTTTGTATGTGTAACTTGAGTTCCGTGAGAAATTTAATTGACACAATGTTTAGTGACTCTTTCTCTAAAAAATATCCTTTACCAGAACCAGAACCAGAACCAGAACCAGAGCCAATAAAATAAGTTAAATAATAACTAAGATCAGAAGGCAGCAATACCACTAACAGGGATTGGTGCGAAAATTTTGACATGGAGTTGAAGTTGATTAGGTCTAGTTATTAGGATACGATTGAAACAAAATTTGAGTCCTACTTAGGGATATTGATTTAAAAAATTTATTAAGAAAGATAATTGCGAAATAAAATAAAACCCTTTAAAGATCCATTATTACTGACAAGAAGAAAAGAAGTCAATCGCCCTATAAACAAAATGTTGGCACATGAAGGTAGTTTAAGATTACGAGACCTAAGTGAATGAAAGAAAGTAAAGCTTAAGAGATTGCAAAAAAATCGATTTTCATACGCAAAAAGCGCTCTAAGAGTGAAAAAATAAAAGGAACTTAAAAAAGTGCTCCATTCTAGGCCTAAAGCCTGAGAAAACAAAAAAAAGGTTTGCAAGAAGATTATCACCGATTTAATATTAGGCGTTCTGAACCCGCATGATTGATTAAAAAAAAAAGAATATATGTTCCAATAATATGATTACATAGAAATTTGATGATATTTCAAAAAATCAGATTAATAAAATTACTTAAATACAATATATGCTAAGAATTATTGGAGTAAAATATTAAATAGTTAAATAAGAATCAGAGCATGATGAAGTATTTAACTTCTATGTGTGGATTCTGCGTGAATAAACACATACCCTAGCCGGCCAAAAACTGTGAAACCAAAAAAAATGTAATAATAGTTGCCACGTATCATGTATCAAAGAAAAGAGTATTATAGTAGCCGGTAAAGTTGCTGGCCATTCAGAATTCACCTTTTTTTGGAAGGTCTGTTTAATGATTTATGACTTAACTATCGATAGAACATTTTATGTATGATCTTTAATAAATACATAATGACTTAACAGTGGATATCAAATATAATGTGACTTCAGATACAATTATGCAAATTAACCTACATGATTAAAGACATAAATAGGATTAAAGCCAAAATAAGAATTCATTATTGCAAATAAAGAAAATAATAAAGTTATTCAGAAAAACTTATTTTAATGAATCTAATTTCAATTCCATAATAGACAGATTAAAAATATTTATACATAGATGAAATAGTGGTCTAAGATTAGACAAGTGTATGGTTTTTTCGACAGACCATTTAGATAAGGTAATATTCTTTATATTAATAAAGCAGGATAAAACTCATTCTGTTAGTATTTCATAGATATGAGTCACGCTCGATGTTTCACCAATCAAGCTTCAATAATTTACTACATAATGTCAGAAAAAGATGTGTTACGAGACAGAGTATTAGGAAACTTAATAAAGGATTGTTAAGTCCTGACTTGACTGTATTAAGAATGAAGAGCAATAATAGGAAAGAAATTATATTAGTAAAGAATGAATTATTAGAACGGTAAGACAGGAACTGCATTGAAAGAAAAAGACGTAATATAAGAATGAAGAGATAAGATTGAAACAGCGAAATAGGCATATTTCCAAGTCAGATAATTTTTCGAGATACCATTCTTATAACAATCAAAGATGGAAAGATTTACAGACCTACAAATTGAATATTTGGGATACGTGATTTTTTATCGTATATATAACTAATAAGATTCATTTTAAAGTTAATCTCCATACTTTAATCTTTTTAATATCCTGATAACTTCGGAAACTGTGAAAAACTTTACTTTTTAAGTTTATTTTGAAGACATGCGTGTGCCAAATATAACCGTTAGATGATTAATGCATAGAAAAAAATAAAAAAAGGATAATATAAATTTATATAAAAAATAAATTGACATTAATATGACGTAACATTATGAGTACAGTACGTAAAATGCAATATTGGAATGTATTATTATTAAAGAAATTCTCTTTTTTCACTTATATAATATATTCATTTATTTATTATTATTTATATATATTATTTATTATTAAATTTATTATTATTATTATTATATATATATTATTTAATTATATTATTATTATTAATTATATTGATATATTATTATTATTATTATTATTATATTTTATTAATCTTATTATTTAATTTATTTATTATTATTATTAATATATATTATTTAATATATTATTATTTTTATATTTAGATATTATTTAATTATTATTATTATTATTATTATATTATTAAATTATTATTATTATTTTAATTATGTAAATTATTATTTATTTATTTAAATAAATATTATTGCGATTATTTTACCATCTACCGGCATGCCCTAGACTTTCGCCCTGTAGTTGGATTTGGACCAGCATTTATCTTCCGCGTTCGAACCCCAAAACTTTCTCTTAGGCGAGCACTCTCTATTCAACCAACACCTGTTGTATCGGTTGCGACAATGGAGAATTTCTGGATTTGAGCCAGTCCCGTCTGGAAAAGTATACACATCAGGTACGAACTTCATCCTGATTCGAGGAAGAAAAGAGGAGGAGACTAGCAGTCTTATCTTCCATTAACCTCGAAAACTCGTTCAGTCAGAGCTCTCCAGAAAGATCGTGTTTCTAGGCGCATAATATTTCAACAAATGGACGAGCACGACGACATCTGTAAACAAAAAAAGTAAAGGACCGGGTTGCTAACCCTGTTCGGCTAGAGGGACTGGATATATATATATATAATATATAATAGTAGAGTAATTATTATTAGATATATATAATGATAGTGATAAATAATAATAATAGTGAGTATATATTGGATAGATTATCATATATATATATATATATATAGATATAATGGGCTTAATTGAAAGGCATTGCGTCGTTATTTTGCTAACTACTCTTTGGAATGATCTTGCTTTGAATCGGAGGATGCTTCGGGTAACCGCTGATAAGAGGCAGGGCCGTAGATCAGCCAATGGGGGGAGAGAGAGGAAATGAGCGAGTTTCATTCCATCTGTCAAGTTAAATAACTTTTTCTCCTCTGAAAAATCCATGGTTGTAGGATTATAGCGATGACTCTCGCGCCATTCGGAAGGAGAAGAGAGAGATAATTGCGTATCGGGCATAGGGAGAGAAAACTCTCGTTCTCCTATCACTGTATCACTAATTTTTCATTCTGCTCGGAATCGTGAGAGTGCGAAGGGATTTACTATTGCGAACAGGGAAACTAAGCACGTTTTAACTCCAAGAGAAAAGTGAAGCGCCCAGAACCTACTATGAGGGTTCTGACCTTACCGATAAAAAAATTCTGTCATCTTGCCCAAAAAACATTTCCAACAAAACTTTTAGTAAAATCTTGCTTTCGCAATTCCCTTATTTCTTTCTGGACGGTTCTTTGAAGCTAACTCTCAACTTCTGAAAAGGGCACAATGCTCTTCGGCCTCCCTTTTTATTCATCGTAAAATTCTACCCTGGGACGATTCTGGGACGAATTCACGTCTATATTACTCCTTCTGACTCTCAGAATTTCCCAGTCATTACCTGTGAGTAACACGAC
The DNA here is from genome assembly GCA_015478945.1 of Trachelipus rathkii. Taxonomy (NCBI): domain Eukaryota; kingdom Metazoa; phylum Arthropoda; class Malacostraca; order Isopoda; family Trachelipodidae; genus Trachelipus; species Trachelipus rathkii. Next base: position 5,767 of record JABUQX010006591.1, on the reverse strand, counting down.
ATGATCGGCTGTGCATGAAATCCTGAGCTCTGACGAAGCGCCACGGAAAAAAAGGCTAGTGCGCCCGAGATGGCATTCGACTTCCCAGTTTTGACTGTAGAATGTGCTTCTGAGCTGGCGCCTGGTTCAACTCGTCAATCTCTACTCAAACGTGTATGGTCTTTTAATATTAATACTTTTTCCTCATTGCGAGATAAGAGCAAGCGGCTAGTTCAACCGATCCCGAAAAAAGTAAGCCGATTGCTGATCCTTCAGACTATAAACGCCCTAAGCCCTTTAAAAGACACCCATAGCAACAAATCTTTCTTAACTCTGATTTTCTGGGATCATCTGGAGTCTCATTACCTTCTTGTCTGGAGTAGCAATCAGGATAAAATGGCTTTCGAAACGCCCGAGGATTAACATGTGCTGAAATACTTTCCTATCTAACTGATTATAAATGAATTCCTCTGGAACCCTTTTAGGAACTTATAGGGAGTCGTGTGTCGTTTCTGGCGCTTGACATTATAATAAAGCTTTTGTAGACAGGGGATAAAAAGTATATGGCACCCATCAGCTGCATATACATCTAAGCCCCTGTACCATGTTGGGTATACCCTACCTTTATTCTAATAGCATTTACAGTCTTAGATTTCTGCTGAAGCCGATCGCTCCGAATAATAACAGCACCGCTTGACCTGGAGCTAACCTCGTGCCTCCTTTCCTGTCTAATTGTGGTGTTCCTCAAGGTTCTGTTTTATCTTCCAACTTTATTCCTACTTTCCATTAACAATCTTCCTCAGAAGTACTTCTAACTCTGTTCACCTTGCCGATGACTCAAACTCTCCATTCTTCTACTCATTCAAATTTGCTCCATTCTTTTGCATCTAGAGTTGGCCTCTCGTCTTCAGCTTTCGGATTTCATTCTTGCCATCTGGATGGGATTTCCCGGTGGGGTCACCGCAAACTTGTAAAATTCAACTGCTTTAAGAAACTCAACTTCTTTAAATCTCCCTCTCAAAAACCACCTCTCAAATTTTCCTATTTCCTTTGACGGTTTCGTAACGTCTCCACCTTGAATAGCATTTAAACATTCTTGGTTCTTAACATTAAACTACAAATTTGTTTTAGGAAACCTCTACCATTTTAACTAAAAATACATGTGCTTAGGTGGTCCTTACAAAGATAGGTAGAAGTTATTCTAAGTATCGGTGCGAAGGAATTTTTTATTCCTCTTGTGTAAGTAATGGTATAATATATGAATACTGTTATCTCACATTTTAGGGGGTTTCCGCCTCCACCCTATCTATTGGAATAGGTGTTGAGTTAAACTAAGTAGAACTAAATAAACTTGTATCCCTCTCTTTCAAAACTCCCTTTGAATCCTCTATCTCTTGCGAATACGTGACGTGGTGCACTTATCAATCTTTTCATATTAATGGTATTTATTATACAGCTGGCAGTAAATGCTTACGAATGAGGAAGTTGGACCATCTCCATTCCATCACCTTGCGTCTACCTCATTACGTATTTATCAAGGGGTGTCTTTACTCTCGCTAATGAATATTGCTAGGTTGAGTTAATTCAAAACCCCAGACTTGTTCTCATTGTGGTGCCTTTTTCTTTCCAAGGCTACTTTCTGTCCTTGATGGCACTATCCTTGAAATTTTCTATTGCCTTCTTTTCTTGTTTTATTCATATACTGTATTTAATCTTCATTTCTTTAAAGCCCATTATACTCTGAAGGGTGTCTCAGCCTGATAGGAAATTAGCGTTAAGTATTAAGGCTGGGTGGTTTTACTGTTTTAATATTAATAACTGACACCCCTCCTTTAGAAAATGAGACCCAAGCCATCCCGCTGAGGGTGAGAGTTTATCCGTAACATATTATATTATTTTAAATTTGTTATTATATTGTTATAATATTTAAGTATTACATATATAATAAAATAAAAAATAATAATAAACCTAGTATATATATTTATTTTTATATTTTTATATTCTATTTTTTTATTATATATTATTACATTAAAAACAACAAAATGCTAAAACAAAATTTTATAAATAAGTACAAATATGAATAGCCAATATATAAATTATTTTGTTTTTTAAATATTATAACATAAAGCTATACAATGTAACTTATCAATTTTTATATATATATATGTAATAATATATATTAATTTAAATAAATCAAAGTATTAATATAATTTGTTTATTATTAATATATATATATTATATTACTCCAATAATATATATTAAAATACCTTATATTTTATATATAAGGACTTATATATACCTAAATATAGATATATATTTATGAAGATACAATAAATGATTTGTTATATAATTGTTATATAAATAGACCTACCGGTATATATATATATAATATAAAATTAATATTATTTATAATTATTATATATATAATAAGTATATAGTATGATATATTATATATAAAATATTATATATATATATTATAATATTTATATAATATATATAATATATATTATATTAAATTAATAATTAATACTACTCTTTATTAAAGGGATAGCTTTATTCCCCTAATGCAGGGTAATTTGTAACCACGGGGTGACATAGGGAAATCTGAACCTTAATTTAAGGCCGGCTTATTTACCCAAACTCAGACGCCACCAACGTTGTTAGCTAAGTCATAAGTGATTTTAATCATATGCCCCAAGGTAGATATAAAACCCTAACATTGCTACGCGTGAAGGGTTATGTAATGACACACCGAATCCTCAAAACCCTCCGCGTAAGCAGTTGGTTGTTGTATATAATTGGTAATATATATAATTATGATATATATTTATAATAAATTATATATAAAATATAACGGAATGGTGTTATTTAGGTATATATATATATATATAATATATAAATATATTATATAATTATGAAATAATATTATATTAAAAAAAAAACAATTAATAGGAAGGTAAAGAATTAACTGCCTTCTCCGGGATTTGAACCAACCGTCCATTGTTGCGACTGAGGGACATATACCCGTTGGCGTGTGGGACGAATCGAGCATCCTCCAACCCAAAAAAAAGTTGAATTCAAGAACAATTATTAAAGCAACCGAGCTCCCATCAAGGCGACATCACCAGGTGTCCAAGCCTGTCCTTATCCTTCTTTCTTTTATATTGTAGATGTTAAATATGGCATATAATCAGCCATTTTCGATTTGAGTCTCATAAAGAAAGACAATAATAGGAAGGGTCTAGGAAAGAAACTGCCTTTCTCCTGGGATTGAACCACCGCCATGTTGGCGACTGAGGAACAATATACCCGGTTACGCTTACGAGGTCGAACTATCCTCCAACCCCAAAAAGTTGGATTCAAGAACATTATAAAGCCAACCGAGCTCACATCAAGGCGACATCACCCAGGTGTCCAGCCTGTCCTTATCCCCTTCGTTCTTTAATATATATATATATATATATATATATATATATATATATATATATATTATATATATATATATATATATATTATATAAATATATAATTATATATAGTTATATATATATAATATATATTGATATATATATATTATATTATATATGATCTATAAATATAAAATATATATATATATATGTCCATATAGTGATATATATATATAGTATATACGTAATATATGTATATATATAGTAGAAAAAATATGAGAATAGTAGTAAATTAGTAGTATTAGTAAGTATATATGTATATGTTAGGTGATATATATTGTATATAAAATATATAGTTGTATAATTCTGGTGTTATTAAGTAATATAGTATGAGTAAGTATGATATAGTAGAAGTATTAATATTAGTGATTGAGTATTATTATATATTATAATATATATAGTTAATATTTATCTATATTAAAAATTACATATATTAATATTATATTTAATAAACTAAGTGTATATATATATTATATAATATTATACTATTCAATATAGTATATATATATATATTAATTATAATATAGTATAATAGTATATTATATATATATAGTATTATATATATATATATATATTAAGTATATATATTATATAATATATATATTATATGTAAGTATATGATCTACTTCAGTCCAAAAATAAAACGACATCCACCTTAAGAGGGTAAATGTCACTCCGCTCGGAAACGGGAAGTGCCCTCTAGCCCCATGAAAAACCCCACACCAACCACAGACGACAGCATCAGTGTAACATGTAACCACCCGCAAGAAGAGTGATGTACGGATGCTATCAAGAATAAATTTCTGGATCTGTCAGTCGTCCATAAATTTTAGGAAAACATAAAACCACGTAACTAGACCTGGGTAGAAAGAAAGGTAAAAGTGGTGGTTACGGATTATGTCAGAAAGGGTAGTAACGAGCAGAATGCATAAATCATCTGACTAAAGCGTTGACTTCGATAAACATGGAGAGTGAAAATATAGTTGCCTGATCATCTGTCAAGTGAGAGAAATGCAGTGTGCGTTAGTTCAAGATACAACAACTGACCGAACTGGGAAAGCACTCGAGTCCAAAGATACCGAGGGTCACTTGGTCGAAACGGTGTCGCGTGATGTGTGATAGGGCACACAACGATTGCAACAGGATTGCGCCTTAACACATACTTGACCAGGAAAAACACTGTCCACACTAAGATCGTCCAGGCGAGGGGCAGAGGGTCCCGGCTCCGAGTGGCACGGAAGCGACCCGTGGAAAGAACGAGTTTATTAGCATCTGGGTGCGATAGGAGGCACTACAACGCGGCAATCAGACACATGCATGACAGGAATGTACACCATGGCGGGATTGTGACACGGCACCAGGGTGAGGTGTACAATACAGTGCGTCGGACGACTTTGCGGAAAACATAATTGCCGGGCCCGGAGCCCGGCCATAGGTCCACCGCACAGCACGGCACATCGAAGGGCGCGACTGTGGGTGTCATTTGTTCCGAGACAAACATCCATTGGACGGTCGACGATTGGCAAAGTGCTCATTTAGGGACGAGCTCTCAAAAATTGAGAGATATACTCCGAGAATACACCTGTTCGGGAACAGGGCGTGCTAGGAGTAGTGACCGAAGCAAGAAGCCTGACGAAGAGGTTCGCGCAATGCAATGTTGTGCAGGTGCCGCCGTTAGGAGCGTAAAGAAGTCGGGTTATTGTCTGGGGAGGCATTTCTTAAACGGGTCGGTGGCGCTTAACGAAGTTGCACATCTTCGAAGTAGACGAGGGCAGCTCTCTACAGGCCGTTAAGGCCTAATAATCATTCAGAAAAGCATCCTCGAACCAGTATGTCGTGCCATATGCCCCCTAACATCGGGTGACTCTTTGCCTCCGTAAATGATATGAGCAATGCAAAGTACTGCACACCAATAAGAGCAAATCCTTATGACACTTTCAGAGATTACGACATTGGTGAAAATGAATGTACCATGTATGGTAGCAGGAAACCTATGCAACCCAATAGGTCCACATTTTTTGGTTGTGGGAATCATGTCTGCTTAGAACCACAAGTGCGGATGCCAGACAAAGCGTAGCAACAACCACGCCTCCACGACCCTCCCAGAGTAAAACGTGCAACAGAGGCAACAATGACGAGCTGACAACAGATAAAGTAGTAATGAGAGTCAAATGCGGTTACTGTCGGCAGGGACATTTTTGCCAACTTCAATCGAGAAGCATGCCAGGACTGTTGTCAGGCAGTCATCCGTGTGCTCGTGGCGAGGAGCTGGTCATACATGTAAAGGTTACTGAGACCAGACCCAACACCCTCATTGTACCC
>JABUQX010006590.1:0-14990 GCA_015478945.1 Trachelipus rathkii | reverse complement strand
TACTACCACGTGGCTATTAAATAAGCGACAAAAAAAAAAAAAATTTATTGATTTTAATTTATTTGAAGTTGACCAAATCACCCCTCCTAAAGAGGCGGGCGTCCGGTCACTCCGCCGAGTGCTATAATTGCTTTTTTAAAAGTAAACATCTAATCATGGGTCTAATTAGGAAGTGGAGGTGTTTTACAGAGGGGATAAAGCTTCGAGTATGTAGAAAATCTTCGCATATAAACTTAAACATTTCTAATTTTTCAAATTAAATTTAAATTTAATTAAGATTAACCTTAACCTCAAAACGAGAGTTACTCCTGCACATTATAATAGTATTAGCACTTTATCTACTTTTTATAAATATCTAAGTTGAAAAGTAAAATTAGCAATAGGAGTATATTTTAGAAAATGTTCTTTTACCGCTATAGGCGCTTATTTACTGTTTTTCTTTGTATGATTCATTCTGATAACTCCTTCTTCTCCTCCCCTCTCAGACAAATGTCCCCATCATCCAAACAAGCCTGAAAATTACACACATTTTGCTGAAATGTTATTTTATGAAAAAAGAAAACTGCTTAACAATTTTTAAAAGTAAAAAAAAAGAATATCGGTTTTATGAACGAAAGATTAGAAAATCATATATGGAGGAGTAGTGAAAAAATACAATATTTTTTCGATACTAAATCAAAAAAAAATATCACCCTGTGTGTGTGTGTGTTTCGTGTTAGTGTCAGTGTAATTAATTTATTTGCTTTTGCTAAATCCCCTTAGTAACTTTTTATCTAATATTTTCTAAGCAAAAAATATATAGAATGATTGTTCAAATGAGTTAAATTGTAACCATATAAAAGGTGAATTTATCCATAGAAAATACATCAAAAATATGGAAAGCCGAGCATTCTATGGTTAATGTAAACTTTAATTAATAATATATATATATAATAATAATTATATTAATATAATATATATAATATAATATATAGTATATATAATATATATATATATATATAATATATAACGGTATATAAATATATATATATATATATATAATATATAATAATATATATATATATATATATATATATATTCCATATTATGTATATATGATATTAATAGTATATATATATATATATAGATATATATGGTATAATAATATATATATATTAATTATATATTATTATTATGTATATATTACTATATATAGTATATATATAATTATTATATGATTATATAATATATATATATATATTTTTATATAGTAATATATATTATATATATATATAATATTATATATATTAATATTATATATTATTATTATATAATATATATTATATATATCCAAATAATTATATATATATAGTATATTATATATATATATATATATATATATTATATATTATATATAGTATATATAAGTAGTATATATATATATATAATATATATATACCTTATATTTATATATATATATATATACCCGTAAAATGGGGACAAATGGGTCAAATTTTTTTGACTTTTTTTAGTATAAAAGTAGGGAAAAAAAATAATGGCTTATAGAAATGTTTTATTTACCATTCACGAATTTAATTTTATCTTTTTTAAACAAAAAAATGTTTAAAATAAAATATATCTTTCTAAAACTATTTTTAAATTTTTTTTAAAAAAATGCAAAATCAAAATGTTGGATTGGGGGCAAGTGGGTCACTCATGGGGACAAACAGGTCACTCATTAAATTTATCACTTATCTTACTTACTTCTTCTTTTTCCTTCCTCCTTTCTTCTTCCTTCTTCTCCTCCTCCTCTCCGTCCTCCTGCTCTCTCCCTCCTCGTCCTTCGTCTTCTTCTTCTCGCTATGTCATCGCACTCTGTGCTTTTCTTCTTTCCAGCTGCGGTTCCCTATCAAGGGGTCGTCAAACTCATTTTTTTGGTTGAAACCCTCAATCGGATCTATGTCCTTGAAACATATATAAGCACATAATTGACTAATTGCAGGCTGGAGCCAGATTTACAGTCTGGCCGCATCAACAACTCCGCTCCGGCCACAAACTCATTAACTTCTATTCATTTATTCTCTCGTATGCACCTCCCATAACTTCAACCTTCCTAAGTCCTTTCTGGTTTTGGGGCTCAGATGTCCCTCCCCTTCTTGGACGTGGCGGCGGGAAAACTTGGGCCCGAGGCAGGCGGCACCTTCAACCAACCAACGGTAACCAGTTTGAAGAGAATAGCTTAACTAGAAAACCGTTAAAAAACAAAAATATATGAGAACCGCAGCACCAGTGCAAAAGGATCTAAGGAATGCTCCGATCCATAAACACCTCAGGAATCAACTCTGCATACTCAAAACATAGGGGTAGACACCAAGTTCAACTCTCAGCTCGAAAAATAACAAAGTTGAATACTAGCACTAGATAACAAGGGGGGTATGGGGTAATTCTATTACTAATTCATACGAAAGAATCATGCCCTAGATCTTATATACACACACCAAGTCGAAATCTCATACCGTTATAACATAGGGGTAGATCCTAAGTATTAGGTGTATTCTATGGACTGTACGGATATATCCGGATGGAGGCTTGGAAGTGCTAGAAACAGGGGGGGGGTACGGGTTAACTCAACCAAGAAGGAGCATCCCAGCACCTTCTATAGTACACAATATCGACCCTACCTTATAACTAGGAGTGACACTAAATGGGTGTATTCTTAATGTAGCGACATGTGTTCTCAATATTTGTAAGTTATGAAAAAGTGAGTTGACGCCACTCTGACCCCAAGGTAAAATATTAAATATTTTGCTGTAAAACATAAGCAATGAATTTTAAATAATATTTTAGTAAGCTACCTTAGGGATGTCTATATAATGAATGTTCCCTTCATAAATAGTTCATAAGTTTAGGTTTTTGTGCACAAGACGTTTAACTTTTTTTTTCATGAAAATTGAACCGAAATTTTTAAGTAATTTTCTGAAACAAAAACACCTATTTTTTGAGTTATAGGATAAGTTTTTGCACTAATTTGCACCTAAAACTACATTGTATGTTATAATAGCATAATATTGGGTATTGAAAAAAATTAAAAATTTTTTAACATAAACCAAAAAAAAACATTGATTTAAAAAAGAGTGTATTTTGACCCATTTGTCCCTCATCGTGACTCATTTGCACTACATTTTACGACTTTCTTTATATTTCAGGAATACGACAGACAATGGTGACAACTTTGTGATGGTCTTTGTTCACTTTGGAACATAATCTGACGCACTACCAAACCTGCCAATGACTCGGGATGTAGAGGACACCACATCCTGAGGATTCTGCTGAGACTGCTCTGTTGACAGAGGTGGATGAGTTTTAGTCGCAGTTTGTTTCCATAACAGATTCTTTGGTTGTGCCTGTATCTGAGTCTGGTACCATCGCTTCTAACCCTCTTAATCTCCCGGCCCAAATGAGGTGTGCTGCTCACACTTTCAATTTAGTGGCCAGCAAGGATGCAGATGCACTATAAAATGCAAAATTTAAAGGGTCTTATAGGGCTGCCATGGTGAAGGCATGTTTCCTCTGGAACTTGCAAGACCACAGTACTGTTGCAGCATCCTATTGCCTTTATTTATCCTTTTAAAAATAAGATGGAACTTTAGTTGATATATCAATGGATGATATATTGATACATCAATAGACATATATGGATACCAAATCAACATTCAATAAAAATTGATATGTAGTGAAGGAATAAGCGACATTAATCATTAATAGGAGGGATGGAGTCTCCTGTAGATGAATGTTTGTGTACCATGCATTCAAAATATATTTTACATTCTCTTGATATATTGATTTATGATTTATTACTGTTTTGATGTTCAAAATTGAACTCTCTATGTTCAATGATAGTCATGTCTTTTCATAATAAAAATTTTACTTAGCCTTTTTATTTCACAAAAAAATCTTTTCAGATGTTTATTTGACTTATTATTATGCTTTTACGTTGATTTTGTGTTCATAGTTTCTAGAGAGTAGAAATTGAAAGTTTCATTAGAACTTAAATTTTTTTTAAAAATAATTTTTGTAATCAAACATAGGCCTATTCGATATAATGTTCTAAAAATATTTGTTCAAAAATATTTTTTAGCTACGTGCTCTTTCCAAAAAATGTCATTACTTTTTTTATATATATGTGTTTAATATTGAATTAGATCCATTCCGATATAGGTTATTTATCACCAAAATAGTTTAGACACTAATTATTTCTTTCATTGTAATTTTAAAAACTTGCTGCAATATTTAAATATGAAAAAAGAGAAATATTTAAGAACTAGCTATATCCTGAAGACTTTGGATTATATTTTTATTCTTAAGTTATTTTAATTCAATGTATCAAATATTTTTTTTCTTTTGTTTACAGGGAATTCATTATTTGGAATATATTTTAATTAAAATTTCATTTATTAAGAATGAGATGTGAAACTGAATTCCGAATTAAAGATGAGATTAGACTTCGAATTACAACTTTATCAACAGGATTCCTCAGAGTTAGATATTTTTTATATATATATATAATAATATATATATATACTTTATCATATATACATATATATTATACATCATGACGCCATGGCGCAACACACATGCGGCTAGACGCTCTATATATATATAGTTATATTTATATATAGCTATATAATTATATATCTATATATCAAATATATATATATATATATATATATATATTATATATATATATTATATACTATATATATATGATACCCATATTATATTATACTATATATATATATTTATACTACATATTATTATATATAATATATAGTATATATTTAGGGATGTACCAGAACCTCTTTTTTAAAACGTTCCACAGGTTCAGTCGAACTACACCTTTGTTCCAGTTGGCTATTTATTCGGAACTTTTCACTTTCTCACAATGTCTTGCTCTTTAAAAAAAGTTGAAAATTAAGAATTCGTCTCAAACTTTTGTATCAAACTCAACAAATAAGTTTGCTTTCACAAATAGTAATTACAGACAAATAGTACACAGTTTCGTTGAAAGTTAAATACAGAAAGGATTTATCACAATATGTAGCTATTTCTTTTCCTAAAGTTAAAATACAAGTTTTTTTCAGTTTTTTTTTTTTAAGCATATAGCGTATAAGAGAGAGAGAGTAGATATGCGGGGTTTTTATACTTGCTCAGAACATATCATGGCTATTAAAAGCCCATTTCGTTTTTCATTTGTTGCTTACGGAAACATAAGAAATGCTTCCAAGTATAGCGTTTCATCTATTGTCAGAACTTAGTAGCAAAATCGTGAAAAATGCCTCACCAGATTATAAGGAATTTCCTCTAATTTCCTGTCAAGGATTGGCTATTTCCCATCCCTTCATTAATTTAGTAAGATATCTTACGACAAAAATGTAAACAAACGAAGAGGTGCGCATGTAGAGCCATCGTTGAATTGAATGAATGTTATCATTCAATTAAAATTGTAAGCTTTAAATCTAACTTACTTCCCAAATGGATAAATTCCACATCACCAATATTTGGATCAGCTATTTGTAATATAACCATTGTTATATTTTTTTATTTCTATATTATTTTCTAGAGTAAATGATTTATTCCGCTGGAGTATTGATTCCAAAACCAAAAGTGGACATGAAAATCGCGTGTTTATGCACGAAATTCGTGCTAAAACTAGGTAAGCATTTCTTATCGAGCGTAAGCACAAATAAAACGATAACAGTCTAACTCGATCAACAATATCGGTTCAACATAACAAAAATCTACCAATTTTGGCTACGAAGACAAATCATTTTTCTCGATTTTAAACTTATGAACGGACTGGTAGAAACTTTATATAGTATAGATTCCTATTTTACTTAAAAATTTACTGATCCATTGATCAAAAAATTTTGGCTTACAGGAAACTAATATTAAGAGCTCACAATATAGATATATACGACAAGATGCCAGATACTTCTAGAAAGACTCCACTTGTTAATCAGACAAGATTTTTCAGTAGAAAATGTAAGAATGAGCGTGAAATCAAAAAGTTCCGGTTCCGACTCGAATTCAGACAAGAACTTTTCCAAGGTTCGGAAAGTTCCGTCTGGCCGGAAACCAAAAATTCTGGTTCTGGTACATCTTTAAATATATATAATATATATATATATATATATATATATTATATATATATATACTAATATATATATATATACTATACGTATATATATTAATATTATTAATACTATATATATATATATATATAATATATATATTATATAATATATACTATATATATATATATATATATATATATATACTATATTAATATATATATATAGCTATATTTATATATAAGATATGATATTGATATATATATAATATATATCATATAATATTATATTACTATATATATTACTATATATATATATATATTATATTATTATATATATCATATCAGATATATCTGTAGTGCGAGACAAGTGACGAGGGCAAAATGAATAAGTACGGTCACCTTCGACACTCCAGATGACAAAAGGTAATTAGTTATCAAATTACAGATAACAACGTAAGCTTAGAACCCGTTGAGAAAAAAGTGAAAAAGCAAATTACAGTAAATCTACCTTGAGGAGATATTGAAAGAGCCATCTTCCGCTTTTTGATACTCGGTTGGGTAGAGAGAGGGACCAACCCGCTTGTTCCAAATTGTCGCTGGTTTTGTTGAGCTTAAAGGTAGCCATCCATTATAACGTAGAGAAGTAAAAGGGAGAATGAAAAAGAAGTAAAAGAATAGATTTATTAATCCATATATACTTTTACAAGTAGTAAGAGGTAATGTTGATACATCTTAACAGATAGATTTAATTAATCCATTATATACTTTCACAAGTTAGTAGACGGTATGTTAATACATCTTCACCCAGTTATCCGGATAAGTAAGGGAGATAGCCAGATATAGTTGAAGTCATTGACTTTCCGTAGTTTTATGGAGTATATTTATTATAGCCTATTATAATATTCCTTTAAACCTAAAACGCAAATTAATTAAATTAATACTTTATTGAATGTGGTTTGAGAAGTCTCCAGATACAGAAAATGTATGGAATTGTGGAACAATCTCAATGTAAACACGGGGGGCTTAATCAAAAATGAGAAGGGGGATTTTGACTAAATCTAGGTATAAACTTAAGAGTTTCTATAATTAGGACTGAGCTGGTGGAGAACTGGTTCCAACAAACAAGATGGGATTCAGGAACAAGACTTCTAGTAGAAGTTCATCACAAGGTCAAGAATTGACCAGAAATTAAAACCCTATAAAATATAGGTAAAATTAGCTTTGGAAAGTTAATATTGAAATTATTTAGTTATGACCATTAATTAAAGAATTACAGTAATTTTTTATTATACTAAATTAAGAAAGATCTTACCCTAACGATAAGTACGTCGGAGAGGGGTCTTGTAGGAGGATGATTTGGAAATTCACTGTGATCAAGGTTTGATAAATCTTATGGGAAATCTTGGGTAAGAACTGGAATCAAGGGAATGAGGTGAGTACTTTCATGCATGTTTTAACCCACAATCAAGAATGTGAAAGAATATCAACTACTAACCTGTGATTACTCTAATCATATGTATATGGAAGTGTCCCAATATTCATAGGTACATCAGTGGTTATGTGGTTATGACCTCACATACTAACTGTTATATCAACTTACATAAATACTTGGGTAAGCATTCAAAATATAAAATATGTTAAACATGAACTCATTAGAATGAATACTGAAAAGGGAAATACTGTTTTAGTTACCCATATAAAAACCCAAGAGTAAATAATGAAAAAACAAAAAATAATATACATATGCAGTAAACATTAATACGAATAGTAATATTTATTCTATAATTAGATAAAGAACCATCATAGGTATTCGAGTCACATTGTGAGTGAACCGAAGCTAATAAGAAGTACAAAATTGACCCGGCTTTCAGTCTCCCACCCTTACATAATATTATATATATATATATAATATATATATATAATATTATATATAATTATATATATAATATATATATATATATATATATATATATATATATATATATATATATATAATATTATATAATTATTTATATATATAGATATATATATATTAATAATAATATATATATATATATATATATATATATAATATATATAATAATATATATATATATATATATATAATATATATATATTAATTTATATATATATATATATATATATATATATATTATATAATAATATATATATATAATAAAATATATATAATAATATATCTTTCTTTCTTTCTTCTTTATTTCCTTTATTTCCAAGAATTGGAGTAAGCGTGCGTGACGAGCATCGCGAAAAAGACAAAGCAGTAAAGAGATGACCATAAGTCGAAAAGAAAGCCCAGCTCTACCGCCCCCTCTGCAGTACCATTAATTAGCGAGAACTCATCGCAGTCAGGAAATCCACCCCAGAGCTTCATGAAACCGCGATGACCCTCACTGATGTAAGATCGTCAGTGTAAGGGTTCATCCCTTGCCAGTGGGCCACAACCATACCCGCTCACATCCCTCGCCATTCACGTCGACGGGGGCCTTAACACCTTTTCCGCCCTCTATCAACTCACATCTTCTGCCCCTTTCAGACATTCGGGTTCCACGACCTCAACCTCCACTTTCTCTTCGGTCTCCCAGCGTCGGTTGGCCCAACCACCCTCTCCACAGGTATACATGCCGCTAAACCAACCGGACTATGTCATTCGATCCTTTCCATCATGGACCAAACCATCTCGAACATACTTCACTTTATCTCTCTGCATTGACCCCTCTCACACCACACAGTCTCTCTAATACGCTTCAGTCCGTCGATTTTTATTATTCTTCTCACACCTAGCACTGCTCCTACAGATTGTCCGATATCGAGAACCACATGTGAACTTATAGATCATATACGTTCTTATTCCAGACCATAGTCTCGACTACCACTACGAATGAAGCACAGGTTACACTTACCCTCAATGTAAGACCCGTAGCGCACTCCAAGACTGTTAGCCCTTACACTTCACCAAACGAAGTTTAAGTGCTGCGACCAGCAACCTTCCGCCATTCGACAACTTTCCTACTACACTCTGCATCTCCAGTTCCTCTCATCCAACACTATATCCTAAATATTTTAAACTCAGACACTTGCTACCACGTGATCACCAATCTAACATAACACACACTGAGAGACTTCCTCATCAAACCCATAACCTTACCTCTTACTACGTTTACTTTCAAACCCCTCCTTTACATTACCCTGCCAAATCTCTCTACCAATCCTCTCAAACTCTCTCAGATCGCCACAAAGAACCCAAATCATACGCGCCATAAAATAGGATAGGGCACCCTCCACTCATCTCCATTCTCCATCAGTCTAACCACCATTTCCTGCCATCCTCACCTCGAATTCTTTCATAACCCCATCCATATACAAATTGAGATAAACCAGGAGACATAACACAACCCTTCTCACTCCACTATTAATCCTAAACCAATCACATTGACACCATATATTCTTACACTGGCTCACTATAGTCATTACACTTATTGATTCCAATTCAGAGCCTACCACCAACACATATATCACTAATACCTCCATAAAGGCTTCACCTATTAATCCTATATACGCCTGTTGCAAATCCATAAAATCTAATATAATTTATTCTTCTTCTCCTCCCATTTTCTTCAATCATTTTGTTTTAATGTAAAATGTATCCAACATCCTTACCACTCCTTATAACCACCTTTTCTTCACCAATCAGTCCTTCAGTCACTCGACGCACTCTTTTCGACCAAAATACCAGCTATATCTCTCCTACAACACTCAATAAACTTATTCCCCTATAATTTCTAAAAGTCCCCTTTTCTCCCTTACCCCTTATACAGGGTACTATTTACCGCTCTCCTCCAATCCCTTGCAACTATACCCTCCATAAAGCTGTATTACACAACTTCCAAATCCAATCAATCACCATCTCGCCTCCGCTCTGATCATTTCACCAGTAATTTCATCTATACCTGCAGGAATTTACCATTCTTCAACTTTCCACTCTACCATTACCTCTCCCTTACTAATAACCTCATCCCCAAAATACTTTCCTTCGTACCATCAACCCACACACCATCACTAACATCCTCTCAATTACTGTTAATATTGTGCGATTTTCGAAGTGTTCTTTCCACACTTCCCCTCACATCATTTCATCATACAAAAGCACCATCCCTATTCATTATTCTAAGCAGATTCCTTATTCTCATCTTAACCTTTCGCGCGCTTCCTTCCAGAGAGCTTCCTATTCCCTTGTATTCCTCATTCATCCTCCTTCCAACTGTTCATTTTGCCTCTTGTTTTCTCCTACGTATGCACTTTTATATTTCTTTTTTTCTTATATATAATTCCAAGAACCTTTTCTTTTGAAACTTCATCATTGATTATAGTACAATCAACCACGCTTCTTTTTTACCTTTAACCCTTTCATCCACCTCTTCATTCGCGATAGTGTATATATATATAGTATATATATATATATATATATAATATATATATGTATAATATAGTATATATAATATATATATATATATATATATAATATATATATATAATATATATATTAATATAGATATATTATAGTATATGACTACGAAGAGTGATAAAGGAGGGGGCGGGCGTCTCTTTTCTTACTGGTGCATCATTTTCTTACTACTTTTCTTTCCTGATGCTATCAACCCTCACCCCATCTGGGTATAGTAATATTATATATAGTATATATATATATTATATATATATATAATTATATATTATATATATATATATAATATAATATATATAGATAGTAATATATATATATATATATATATATCTTCTTTTTTCTTCTTCCTCCTTCCTGAGTAGTTTTTCCAAGAATGGCGAGTAAGGTGCGCGACGGCATCGGAAAAGAAAGCAGTTAGAAGAGACATGAACAAGTCGAAAGAAAGCCCCAAGCCTTACGCCCCCTCAGTACCATTAATTAGTGGAAACATCGCAGTCAGAAAATCACCCTAAAGCTTCATGGACAGCGATGGACCCTCACTATGGTAGATCGTCAAAGTAAGGGTTCATCCTTGGCCCAGGTGGCCACAACCATACCCTACAATCCGCCATCACTCCTGTTTATAACACCTTTCTTCTCGCCTCTACCAGCCAATTTCTCTCTTCAAACATCGTTTCTGACTCATCCACTTTTCTTCGGTTCTCCCCACCGGGGGGTTGGTTCCCAACACACCGCCACTTATACATGCCGCTAACAAACCGACTTCATTCATCCTTCATATGACCAAACCATCTCAACAGACTTTCATTTATTCTTCATTTACCCCTTTCTTGACACCACACAACTTTCTTTAATATATTCATTCCTCTCTTTATCAATTCTTCTCACAACCCCCCGCCATAGCCACACCCCTAAGAGGTGTCCATCTGAAGACATTGAACTTATAGATCTTATATTTCTATATTCCATGACCATAGGTCTACTACTAACAATAACACAAGTAACAACATACCCTCATGTAAAACCCTAGCACCTCAAGACTAGTCCCTTTACATTCACCAACGATTTAACTTCACAGCCAACTTCCTGCCATACACAACTTCCTACTACACTCTGATCGTCCGTCCTTCTCACAACCTAGAAACTGTTATAATCCCTGTAAAAATGACATCTTTTAAAAAACTAAGGGGGGGGCAGGATTACGTAGCAACCCCCCCCTTTTCCAGCTGCTCCCATCTAACATAACTTCACACTGAGGAGTGTCCCCACTCACAACCATAATCTTACTCTTATCCACGTTACTTTCAACCCCTCTGTTACACAACTCCTGCAAATCTCTTCTACCAATCCTTCAAACTTTCTTCAGATGCCACGACAGATACCAATCATCCCATATAGTAGGTAGGGCACCCTCCACTCATCTCCATTCTCCACCATGCTAACACCATTTCCGCCATCCCACCTCAAATTCTTTCATAAACCCCATCCAAATACAAAATTGAATAACCAAGGAGACTTAACACAACCCTGTCTTACTCCGGCTGTTAATCCTAAACCAATCACCGTTGACACCATTTATTCTTACATCACGCTTCATGATCGTCATACATACTTTTGATTTCCATTCAGAAGCCTACCACCAACACCTATATCACTAACACCTGTCCATAAACTTCCCTATTAACTCTATTCATACGCCTGTTGCAAAATCCATAAAACCTAAATACAGTTTATTCTTCTTCTCCTCATTTTCTCAATCAATTTGTTTCATGTAAAGATTTGATCCACACATCCTCTACCACTGCTTACGCACCTTTGTTCTTCACAATCAGTCCTTCAGGTCACTCGACGCATCTTTCGACAAAATACCAGCTTATACCTTCCCTACAATACTCAATAAACTTATTCCTAATAATTCTACAGTTCCCCTTTTTCCCTTACCCTTATATAAGGTACTATTACCCTCTCCTCCAATCCCTTGGAACTATACCCTCATAAACGCTTTATTAAACAGCTTCCAAAATCCAATCAATCACCATCTCGCCTCCGTTCTTGATCATTTCACCAGTAATTTCATCTATACCTGCAGAGTTTACCATTCTTCAACTTTTCACTCTACCCGATTACCTCCTCGTCTTATAATAACCTCATGCCCCAAAATACCGTCCTTCTGCAACTACAACCCACACACTTCACTTATCCTGCTTCATTTACTGTTAATATTGTGCAGAATATATATATATATATAAATATTATAATATATATATATATATATAATAATATATATATATATATATATATAATATATATAATATATATATATAATATAGTATATATATATATATAAATATATATTATGATATATATATATATATATATATATATATATATATATTTCTTTTTTGACACCCAGCTAGTCAATTTGCCCTCTAGGAAAAGTGTTCTCTCTGTTTTAGAAGATTATGTAAGATTTTTTGCCCTTCGGTACCTTGCACGTTCTCGGGAAAAGAGAAGAAGTGAACCACGGGAAAAGGATAAACCTTTATGTCGTTAGTCCAATTAATTATTATTATATTTATTATTATTATATTATTATTATAAAGACGAGTGTTAGGACGTTGATTTTATACTTATTATTTATTTGTTTGTTATATTTGGGTTTATTTTTACTGTCTAAATGCAGGTATTGGATAGCATCTGGCTATTTTTTCTTTTAGTGGAGTCAATTTGTATTGAGCATTTTTTTTATACTGTTAGAAAACCAGCACTGCCTAACTTTTTTTTCATGTTTTTTTTGACTCCTTTCCCTTAATAAACACGGTCTGTAATTTATTTAGTTCTGAAACCTACTTACGTATATACGGTAAGTTTTAAGAACTCATGACCGTCATATTTTTGTTTGTTAATTACATACCACTTCTTAAATAATAATGTTGTAATTAAATTAGGTAGTATTAAAATATTTATTTTGTACTCCCGAACTTACTGGAATTTATAAAGATTTAAGGATCAGCATTTTCTTATATTATATTGTTATTCTTAGAGCTGGTGTTTGCTCTAAAGATCCTTTCGATCAGTCTCTAATATATGAGCATTTAAATATTTTTGAGTTTGGCAAGCTGCAAGAATAATTTGCACTTTGTATGAGTATTGAAAAAATATCACTTATCTAATTTGATTAAATCTTATATTGCTTGAACTTCTTTACAAGAAACTTAAACTTTCTGATTCAATCAAGGACATGGAATGACTTTCATCGTCAATTTGGTGAGTCTACATTTTTTTTTTTTTGAAGTTTAACTAGCTCCTTTAAGTGTCGATGATTATTTTTCATTTCGCTAGTTCAACCTGATTTGCTCACTAAATTTATTACTCTTCTGCCTTCTCAATGTCAGCTTAGCATTTAAATATGAGTTCGATTGGCTTCGCGGAACAGCCAGACAACAAGCCACAATGTTACTTGCAATCCCATGTAAGGGCCTATACTTGAATTTCAAAATAGTTAGAGAGATAATGAGGTGAATTCTTCTTTATTTATTTATTTTATTTATTTATTTTATTTATTTGTTTTATTTATTTAGTATACTCTTTAATCATTTACTTGTACCCTACTGCTGATTACTTGGAATCTTAAAATAGTAGATAGAGACATCACGGGGTAAAACCTTGATTTATTTGTTTTTGAATAATTTGAATTGATGGTTTAAATACGCTTTAACATCTTCACTCTATCATTTTTTTTTCTTTTTCCTTTTTTTTTTTTATTAAATAACCAGTTTATGATTATCTTACTTTAAAGAGGTGAAAAATTGGGTCATTTTTTAATCATGAGATAATATTTTAAAGGCAAATTTTTTGATCCCCCCCCCCCAAAAAAAAAAATATTAATATATATATAAATTAAAAAAAAAAAAGTATTTTAACATAACTTTCTTAAGTGTGGCATTAAGAAGTGTTCAGCTAGGATGGGAAGCTATTCATAGGGACATCTAAATTGTAGGTTAAGCCTTTGTTAATTTTAAGACAAAATTAGACACTTTGAGTGGTATATTATTATTCTAGCTCGCAGAAGTGTTTCTAACGGCTTGAATCTGCATTAAACAGAGACATAAAATTGATTGCTAGATTGGAGGTTGTAAAATGATTACATGTAAGCGGAATGCACCAGTCTTGATTCTCATGTTAAAAATAGCATTTTGCAACATACATCTGCACACAAGAAAAAGCCAACATTTCTCAGAACCGCCTCACTGAATCCCCTATTGCTCAGGTATTCAAATAGTTCCCTGATAAGTAATAATTTGTAAAACCCTTGCAATTTGAGCCTGAAGGAGAGTGCTATCAAGTCTAGATTCGTGAAACCATTCCATGGTCAGCACAGCATCTAACATCCTCTCC